>PVIY010025743.1:0-36351 GCA_004026745.1 Myrmecophaga tridactyla | reverse complement strand
GAGAGCCTCTTTTGTTGCTCGGATGTGGCCTCTCTCTCCAGCCAACATGATGAGCAGTCTCACCACCCTCCCCCTCTCTGTGTGGGACATGACTCCCAGGGGTTTGGACCTTCCTGGCAACGTGGGACAGAGATCCTGGAATGAGCTGAGACTCAGCATCAAGGGACTGAGAAAAACCCTAGAATGAGCTGAGAATTAACATCAAGGGATTGAGAGAACCTTCTCGACCAAAGGGGGAAGAGTGAAATGAGACTAAGTGTCAATGGCTGAGAGATTCCAAACAGAGTCCAGAGGTTGTCCTGGAGGTTATTCTTATGTATTAAGTAGATATCACCTTGTTGTTCAAGATGTAGCGGAGAGGCTGGAGGGAATTTCCTGAAAATGTAGAGCTGTGTTCCAGTAGCCATGTTTCTTGATGATGATTGAACAATGATATAGCTTTCACAATGAGACTGTGAATGTGAAAACCTTGTGTCTGATGCTCCTTTTAGCTACTATATCAACAGAAGAGTAGAACATATGGAATAAAAATAAATAATAGGGGGAACAAATGTCAAAATAAATTCAGTTTGAACTGCTAGTGGTAAATGAAAGCAAGGGGTAAGGGGTGTGGTATGTATAATCTTTTTTTTCCCTATTATTGTTTTATTTCTTTTTCTGTTGTCTTTTTATTTCTTTTTCTAAATCGATGCAAATGTTCTAAGAAATGATGAATATGCATCTATGATAATATTAAGAATTACTGATTGTATATGTAGAATGGAATGATATCTTAATGTTTTTTTTAATTAATGAAAAAAGTTTAAAAAAATAATGATAATGCAAAAAAAACATTAAGGGAGTTGCTTCTAGAGTAAAAACTTTTACATGTGGCTGATTCATAAGGATTTTGAATTTCTTGTAGCTAGAAACTCTTTCTGTTTGGAACAGTATAAGTGTCATAGTTTTAATACAGCATCATAGAGCTAAATCTTGGCAATCCAGAGTCCTCGTTGACTCATGTAAGCCTTCATTCATTCATTCATTGAATATTTATTGTTTCTTAATAAATACTCAATGAATAAAGTGAATATTTTATTTATTATTATGGATAAATGTTTATTGACTAGTTATTATGACTATTACTTGCCAAGCAGTGTACTAGGGCTACAAATTTAGATAAGAAGTTTATATCCTCGGGAAATCTGTAACTTCCTGTGTAGGTAAATTGGAGGCTTGTTCTGGACTCAAAATAGCACTATGTGTTTATTTTCTCTCCCTGTCTATTGTGTTCGTGTGAATTCGCCCCTCATGAAGAATGGGAGGGAGAAGCTGAGAACAGCTGATATTGTTCACCACCTTTTGAATGCACATATGCCCTCTGGAGCACACCTCAAAGAAAAGCCACCTGGCCTCTTGAATTTTACCTCCAATGTTAGTATATTTCATTTGCAGGTGATTTTCATTATTAGAAAGTGCTTTCTTATATTTTCCCAGGATGGGAATTTCTGTCTCTGGAACCTATATATAATAATTTACATCACTCTTGGCTGTGATGCCCCTCAAGATACACTCTGGTGGTTACGAGGCCGTCCATGATCTTCTCATCTCCTGCCCCTTATGAGATATGATGTCAAGCATCTTCACTGTTTGTTTACTTTCCTTTTAAGGTCTCCCAGTGTCTCAGTACCCACCCTAAGGAGTGGTTCCCCAAACTGTACACAAGGAGGATGGGGTCCACGTGGAGTTGAGTATAGTGGAGTTGGGATCTTAGACTTACTAAGGAGTTAATGCTTCCTGATGTGGGCTTATTTCAATTATAATTTGAAAGTGCAAGTAAAATGTGAAGAAGAGAAAGAGGCTGAGGAATACTTTAAATAAATGCTTAGAAATGAAGCAAAAGGAAGATGGGTTTCATTACCTGGGTCAAACAGCGTGTGAGACTCTTGGAGTATGTTATAGTGATTGGCTGCTTTGAAATTCTCATGGTGTGATTTGGGATCTAATGAATATTTTAAAGAGGAACTTTAGTGGAATATTTTGACTGTGGCAGGCAAAACATTGTAAGGAGCCGGACCTAAGAAGAGACTGCTTTGCCCAGCAGAAGGCTCACTGTGAGGTGAGGCGCAGGCGTGGAAACGGGATGATAGAGGACACAGGAAGCATTTTGGTGAAGGCTGCAGCCTCGGCTGAGGGAAGAAGTGAGGCCTGCCACGTGTGAGGAGGTGTGCTGCCCCCCAGTCCTGCCCTGTTAACCTCCCCCAGCCCCTGAGCAGGCTCTTTCATCAGACCCATTTTAGAAGGAGAAGCAAGAGCATCTCCTGAGTGTCGCGTAGCTCGTTTGAGGCAGAGCTGAGACCTTCACCCAGGTGGTCTGGCTCCAAAGCCTCTCCTGCTGCCCACGTTCTTCAGCAGTCTGCTGTGCCAGGATGCTTGATTCCAGCCTCCCCCCTCTCCCCTCTAAAGGTGCTAATCCGTGCTCTTCTGGTCTTCCCTGGCAACCTTCCCACTCCCCTCATGGAGCCAAGGCCTCCCCACCTTTTCTTCTTTCCTACTATTAAAACCGACTCTCTGGAAAGCTCTAATGAATTCATTCCTACATTCGTACCAAGCTATAAATGACTGATATGGCTTAAAATAAAATAATACTCTTCCAGGGTTGACTTTGTTGGGGAGGGGAATGAGGGGATGTTAAAGGGCCATAAAACCTTAACCCAAAACCCCATTGAAATTTCATCATGTATAGGTATGGCAGGGGGGTGGTGAGTTGGGGACACAAACCCTGTACTCTTTGGATTATACCATTATTTAGCTGGCCCAGGGCTTGTAAAAACCCTAGTAGAAATGAAGTGAAAGCATAAAAGTGGAAATGGAAGGGAGGAAAGAATAAGAGATTCATCTTTATTATACTGATTCATTGATTGTAGGAATACCCTATTATTTCCTGAATTCATTATCGAGTAGAAGAGTTCTGACATGACCCCAGTAGATTTCACAGGAAAGATTCAGTTCTTTAACCTGAGTGTTCATAGATGAAAAGACAGAATTCTCTGCTAAGATTTAAGTGTTGATGTATTTATGTCTGAATCAGGTAGAGCCAAGGATTGATTTTGTTCTCTTATTTCCTGGCAGAAATAAAACCCTTTCAATGGGTTGATGATTTCTCTGCTTTTAGAATCTTATAGTGTGAGAATATTACCCTAGAGTTATTCTGGATGCTCTTTTGTTTCTAATTCCACATTAGTCCTTCTTTAAAATATTTCTCATATAAGTCAAAATAGTTCCATTCAATAAATATTTACTGAGTGGATACTTTAGGGCAGATACTATGCTCTGGGCATACATGTCCTTCTGTCACATTTCTGATTTTCTAGGAGAGAATATACCATGATACAAACAGTCATAGAAGTGTGTTTAAGTACAGAGTAAGATACAAGAGAAAATTACTTTGCTGTGGGAGGTCAAAAAAGACTTGCAAAGGAGGTGATGCTTGTATGGTTTTTCCAAGATGCATAGGAGCTCATCTGAATAATGATGGGAGTAAAATATTGTAGCTAGTGGGCAAAGCTTACACAGAGACCTGGACAGGTATTATGCATGGTATCACATGGCCTGACAGCTGCTAGTGTGTGGCTATAGAATGGGGTTTTCAGGGATGCACAGGAGTTCATCAAAATCATGATGGCAATAGAATATTCTAACTAGAGGGCAAAGCTTACATGGAGACCTAGACAGTGTTATGCATAGCACATGTGGCCTGGCAGCTGCTACTGGTGTTGCTGTAGAATATGTGTTGAGTAAAGGGATGGTAGGGAATGATTACTAGTGTCTCCATATGCCAAGTGCGCCAGTACATCAGCTTGTGGGTATCCATGTCTGTGTTACCTGTGGCCAGGTCTGTCTTTAGGACCTTGCTGACATCTCACCTCTTCTCTTACTTGGACTTCCACTCTGTGCGCTTGTTTAGACATTAGCGACTATTGTGACAGCCGACTGTTGGTACAGTGGGTGTCCTCAGTCCTCAACCTCTGTGATAGGAACTGTTTGTTTCTGGTCTCAGAGGGTGGTACAGAGAGAAATGACAGCTTTCCCCTGTATCAACATCGTCAGACATGTTTCATAAGCAGATTTGCGATTTACCGGCTTAATCTTCAAGGAGTTTAATTCAGTTCAACAGATGTATTGAATACCTAACTTTTGCCTGGCTAGGTCCTGGGAATATGGTGGCTAAATCCCTCAAAATCCGTGCCCTCAAGGGACTGCATTTTTGCTCTTCTTTTTTTTTTCCCTGCAGTGAGAAGCTCTTTCCGTTGGTTATGTGAACTTTCTGAAAAGGGTGCATCAGTACAGATCAGTCCCTAGTTTGCATGATGGATACATCCTTTTTTTTTTTTTTTTTTATTTTACCTCAAGTTGTTTTCTGTAATGACACATTTGTTTAAGTGCCTGGGAATTATATCGAGGCTGAACTTCAATCATTAAAAAAAAAAAGAAAAAAAGAAACCTGATATTTGTATGCTCTAATTTTCTTTAACATATTTGCCACTGCAGATATCACTATTTGCATGTAATAATTTTGAAAATCTGTAAGAACTAAGTGACCAGTATGAAAATAGAGCTAATACTATTCCAAATAATTTGGTTCAGCAAATACGTTTTTCTGCTCTGTGTTTACACAATAGTACTTGAACTATTGAAGAAATAATATCAGAAAGAAAACAGGAAGAGAACGTTTTCCTTCCATATCTGAGAGAAAAGATTTATTTAAAATTAAATTCATGCAATTTCAGTCTTTAATCAGCTCAGTAAGAGAAAAATCATAGAAAGATAAAATTTGAAAATACCAACACAAAGAAAGACTTTGTTAAGTGAATATACTCCTTTGAAATGAAGTTGGAGGCATGGGATGTCCTCACAGAAGCTTTGACAATCAACAAGAAGTGTAGAAACATCTTCTAAAAGCTCTAGAAACAGTTAAAGGACTGCAGTAATGGGGCAAGCACGTAAAAACACGGAGACCTTGGTGCTCTGGCTGACCGCTCCCCAGCCCCTCCCCAGTTCCATGCCGATCTGTTCATATTCCAAGTGTGGGTTGCTGGTCCCAGGCTGGAGGGAGCAGAGTAAACCTTGTGCACATACAGGGAGCATGCATGTTTGGCCCAGTCTCTCTGCTGGTGGCCTGAGGGACTCACTGTCTCAGAACCTGCCCTGCGTGTAGAGGCAGCTCGCTGAGCTCTCCTGCAGAACGCAGGTACAGCAGTCAGGTCGTGCTGCTTGGGGCAGGGGATCACTGGCTATAGAACACACAATGCAGTGCCTGGAACTTGGAGGAAGCGATTTCCTAGGGAAGAGCCGATATTTGTATCCCTGTGAATGGGGGAGTTCTAAGTCCACACGTGCATGCCCAACACAAGACCCTGGGAAAAAGGATCAGGGAGGTCTCTACACTTTGGCTGGGAGCTATTCTCTGAACTCATTGAGTGGATATGCCTGAAGGAGAGTACTTACATAATTCAGTCTGCAAAGCCTGGGAAAGGTGTTTTCTTCACCTCTTCCTTCCCCTCCCCTCCCCCTCCTCCTCCAGTCATTTAGTGAAAACTCAGTCATAACGCTAGCCGAATTACAAGCTTAAGGAGCAGACACCTCAGGGTCTAAATTCCAGTGATAACACACTAACAAACTAAAATATCAAAATGTCCAGGTTTCAACAAAAGGTTCCAAAGCAAACAAAGAAACAGGAATCAATGGCCCAGGCAGAGAAGAAGAGTAAAGCACTAGAAACCATCAGCGAGGAGGACCAGACCTGGGACATTGTGGACCAAAAAAACAAGGTCCTAAGTATGCCCCATGAACCAAAGGAAAACCTGGACGAAGAACTAAAGGAAATGAAGAAAACAATAGATGAAACCAAAGAGAAGCTCAATATAGAAATGGAAATTACAAGAAAAAACCAAACAGCTGAAGACCACAGTAACAGAAATCTAAAACAGGAGTTCACAGCAGATTGGAGCTGGCAGAAGAAGGTAGCAGTGACTTGAAGATGAGATAATTGAAATCATCCAGTTTGAGGAACAGAAGGAAGAAAGGATGAAGAGACGTGAACAGAGCCCAAGGAACCTGTGGGATGCCAGCAAGTGTACCAATGTACACATTATGGGAGTCCCAGAAGAAGAAGAAGAGAGACAGACAAGATAAACCCAAACAGATCCACACTGCGCCATGTGATAATCAAACTAGGGAATTCCAAAGATAAAGAGAAAATTCTGAGAGCTGCAATACATACATACAAGGGAGCCTCAATCAGATTAAGTGCCAATTTCTCATCAGAAACCATGGAGACAGAAAAAAGGCAGTAAGATGATACAATTAAAAGAACTGGAAATAGAAGAGTGCCAACCCAAAAGTTCTGTATCTGGCAAAACTGAATTCCAAAAATGAGGGATGAATTAGACATTCCTAGATAAACAGAAGCTAAGACATTCCTAGATAAACAGAAGCTAAGGGTGTCTGTTGCCAGTAGACCAGTCCTACAAGAAATGCTACAGGGACTCCTTCTGAATTTGAAAGGGAAGGACACCAGGCAGTTGAAGGTACATGAAGAAACAAAGACCTTCGGTAAAGATAATGACAGGGTAAATCTAAGTGCCAGTACTATTGTATTTTTTTTCTTTTATTTTTGGTCCATGGTCTGGGACTTGAAACCGAGTCTCCCACATGGAAGGTGAGCATTCTACCGCCGACCCACCTGTGCACCACAATACTATTGTATTTTTGATTTCTACTTTCAAAAAGATCTAAAAGGGAAATGTATAAAATGCAATGATAAATTGTTTTGGACTCATAATGTATAAGTATGTAATTTGTGTCAGGAACTCATTCAAGGTGGGGGTGCAGGGGTGGAGGGGTATAGGAGCATGGCTTTTATATGCTATTAATTTGTTAGGTTTGCATCAAAGCAAAGAGGATTGTTATAGATGTACGCTGATCGGTGTAACCCTCCTGGTAACTATAAAAATGATGTCAGAGAACATGCGAACTCTCAGAGGCAGAAAGTAAAGTATGTTACCAGAGGTGGGGGCAGGGGCTATGAAAAATGAGTGTAGGGTTTCTGTTTTGGGTGAAAGGAAAGTTCTAGTAATGGGTGCTGGTGAAGGTACTGTAACTCTGAATGTCATTATTCTCACTAAACAGTATCCTTGGGAAGGTTTGGGATGGTAAGATTTGTGTTGTATATGTGTCTGCTGTTTAAAAAGGAGGAAAGAAAGAAAAACTAAAGAGATAATGTCAATTAAATGCAATACATGATACTAGATGGGATCTAAGAATGGAGGAGAAAGGGCTCGAAAGGGCATTATTGAAACATAAAAAAATTATAGAATGTAAGCTTTATATCAGTGCTAAATTTCTTGAGCTTTATGTTTGCACATACACAGTAATTACATAAATGAATATCTTTGTAGAAAATGTACCTGGTAGTATGAGGAGTTGAAGGAGCATGATATGTGCAGTCTGCTCTCTAATGCTTAGAAAATAGGTAGATGAATAGATAGATGTATAGAAACGAAAGGAGGGAGGAAGAGTGAGAGGGAAGGAGGAAGGGAGAGAAAGAGAGAAGAAAGGAAAGAAAGAAGCGAGTAAGGAAACAGTAAATGTGACAATGTTAAAATTAGTGAATCTGGGTATTGGAGGTGTGTGGCATGTTGGAGTTTTTTGTATGAGGTTTGTATTGTTTTTGTAGCTATCTTATAAGTTTAAAATTATTTCAAAATAAAAAGTTAAAAAAAATCTCATGTTAAAAAAATGAAGTTAAATAGGAAATGCTGTAAAAGCAAACTGGTGTTTTAATGTTAATTTATTGTAATTTTTCTGAAGGATGCTGGGCAGTTTTATGCTAAATATAAAGAAACAAAATTGAAGGAAAAGGAAGATGCAATGACCAGAGCTGAACTTGAAATTCTTCAAAGTGAGTTTTGAACATTGTCTTACTGTGTTAACAATATCATATGAAACTAATTGTTTAAATTTAGATTTTCCCTTAAATTCTGTAGTCATTAAATTTTCTGTACCTTCTTTACCACTCCCTAAGTAGTCACTTGTACTTTATTATATGTAGAAAGTATTATATTATTGATTATAACACCATAATTGGTTACTGATGTTGGGTTGATACAGTTCTTCAAGCTGAGGAACATCCAGTGTCTGCAAAGTCAGGACTGCAACTAGAACTGATGCTCACTGCTAAGCCTAAACAATCGATCCTGACCCGCTGTGTGTCATAGCAGTGGTAAATGGAAATCTCAGAATGTCTGTGACTTCTGTTTGGAACGTCTCTGTCTCACTGGCAGTGATGTTGTATGATATGAAAACCTCTGACCGAGTGGTTGGCTTTGTGGACCAAGGTCTCCCATGGACCCTGAAGACATGAATCTAGTTCTTGCTGATGCCGGAAGAGTTAGACACACATAGAAATAAAATAGGTATTTCCAAGCCCTGGTCCTTTTATCTAATTTTGCCATATCTTCTCTCTTCCTACCCGTATACACTTTATCCCCTTTACTTTATTTAGGGGCTTTGCTTTACTTTTATTTGGAACATTTAACACCACTTAGTGTTCATTTATTTATTTTTTTATGTTTGCTTTCTGAATCTCATGAGGGTAGGGGCTTTAGTATCTGTTTTGTTCCCTACCGTGAACTATCTAATATCTCCAAGAATCCCTGGCACATAGTAGCTGCTCAGTAAATAGTGGACTGAATCTGTTTGGGTGAAATCTGTATTCTTCTAAAAATTCCATCCTGGGTTTCTCTGGTTCAGGCTGGCTTCCCGTCCCCCTCCCTGGCTCCCCAGGGGAACATGTGCTGTGTGTGGCCCCAGCTGGTTCATGGTCCTTCAGACAGACATTTGCAGAATGACCTGGGTGCTTGCAGGGCTACAGGAAGAGCTAGCCCTGCAGCCCATAGAAGAGACTTTGCCAAGTCAAACTACCATGGGATTCACACATCAGTGCCGGGAAGTGCTGATAGCCAGTGCCTTCGGCTGCCAGAAACCTCTCTTTCTTCCTTTGCCCTGACGCCAAACCATGGCTTGAGAAGAGAGAATTATGTTTTCTCCAAACTTGAGAGTGCGTTGTCACTGCCTACATTTCTGACTTTGAGGATTTTAATTTCCATAGTTGTCGAAAGAACAGGTTGGAGTAGATGATTTCAGCATTCGTTTTCTATTGCTTCTATAACAAATTACAACAAAATTAGTAGCTTAATTGCAAATTTATCTTATAGGTGTGGAGGCCAGAAGTCCAACAGAGGTCCCCCTGGGCTGGCATCAAGGTTTATCGGACAGGGTTGCATTCCTTTTTGGAGGCCCCTTGCCTCTGCCAGCTTCTCAAGGCTGCCTGCAGTCCTTGGCTCGTGGCCCCCTCCTCTGTCCCCAGAGCCGGGGTATTGCACCTTTGACCCTCCTACACCGTCACATCTCCCCCTGACCACAACCAACAAAGCTCTTTGCTTTTACAGATCCATGTGACTGGACAGGGGCCCACTGGGCTGTCTCAGGACACACTCTCCTTCTTAATCACATCTGCAGATTCCTTCCTGCCACGCACAGTCAGGGATTCCCAAGTTCTAGGGTTAGCATGTGGCCATCTTTAGGGGCATTTTCTGGCCTCCCTCCCTCCCTGTACTGTCTGGAGAGCTTGAGAAATGGACTGCTTCTGTTTTATCATCTTGGTGATGCCTATGTCCTGCCACTTAGTAGTTGAGAAAATGGTTGAGTGGATGGAAATGTGCATGAAGGCAATTCCATGAAGCATAGTCAACGAGTATCACCTCAGGGGGGTGCGCTCAGGAGGATACTTTGTCCAGGAGCACGGAACTTAATCCAAGAAGATTCAACAATCACAAATAGACTGTAATATTCAGATCAGCTCTCCATAACTGCTCACAGGAGACTTGTTGAGAAGGAGGAGTGGGGTGAACGAGGAGCACAGGTTGAGATTGGCTGATGTGCGTGCCAGGCATAGAGGTGAGGCGCGATCGTCATTGTTGTATTAAACCTGAGATGGAAAAAGAAGCTGTTCCTACAGTGATTTTGTACTTTTTTTTTTTTTTTTTAACATGGGCAGGGACCGGGAATCGAACCTGGGTCCTCTGGCATGGCAGGCAAGCGTTTTTGCCACTGAGCCACCGTGGCCCGCCCCCTACAGTGATTTTGAAATGGTTTAATTAAGTTCAGTGAATCAATGAAATTCTATAACATAATTTTTGTATAGTTATATATAGTTATACAGTTATTATTTTGAAATAGAACTGTTACTTGAAAAATTTCTGAACATTTGAAGGCTAGTCAAAAGGGAGAAAAAAAATCACATTTATAAGAAAAAATATCAAACTAACCCATAATTTACCTGTAGAGGCAAAATGAATACATTACATTTTATTGGTCTTATAAATACAGATTATCATTTTTATGTAGTTTGGATAACAAACCACTTAATTGTTATAATTTTGGCATATGTGTTAGAATTCTCTAATAGTAAAACATTAAGAATTTGCACTACCTCTTTGAAAATAGGAGCTAGACATGAAGTATTTCCATAATGCAAAAACTCCTTTTGAAGTTAGTGACCATATTTTCAAAATGGTTCACTGATTTTTGTTCTGCCTAAGAGTTTGATGGCATTTCTTATACAGATTTAATAATCCTCCTCATTTTGTTATTTTTTCTAACAAAAATGATGATATAAAGAAGCACAAATTTTACAACTATGTAAATATCTGAAAACTTTCTCTGTTCTTCAGAAAATGGGTAATAGTCTTCTAAAAAGTTTGAAAATTCATCACTGGCTTACCAGTTGTTGAAACCCACGATAGATAAATCCCAGAAAGCATATTAGAAGCTGTGCTCATATCAGGTCAACCAGGCTCTGAATAATCACTCTTGGCTCTTTCTTGTTTTGGAGCTCAGTGGTGGATTTAGAAAGGGCGATGGGATTGACACGGAGAGTTTGAGGGAACAGTCATGTTAACTGTTAATGTCAGAGATGGACATGTATTTTTTTGTATGCGGTCTCTAATGGCTACATGCAAAGAATCTTTTAATTAGTTTTGTTAACTTCATTACAGCATTCTGCATAGTATACTCTAGAATTAATTTATACATACCCCCAATTCCCCAGTGGGTGTTTCATTTACCCCATCCTTCTTAATTTTAAAGATGCTCATTGGACTACTGAGTTCATAATAACATTTCCATCTACTTAATTGAGTAAATGACACTCATGCAGATTAGCAATAACTGTTTTATGTTGCCCATTTTCATGACCTAATTGCTACTCTGTCCTCATGTCTATCAGCTTTACTGCTGAGATTGTGCAGCATTCTCTTAGGGCTACACCAAAACTATTTTGAGTAGGACGTGGTAGTCTTTTAAAATGGTGTTTTTTAAGGGGGGAAAGTTAAAAGGGTAATTTCTTAAAAAAAAAGTATCATCCTTCTGGGAAATCTTTATGCAGAAAAGATTGTTGCTATCTGTTTGTAAGTTTTGGGGCACTTTTGTCATAAACCTTTAATCAGTTTTATGGTTTAGGTTTGAAGTCATTACATATTTATAATATATGAGACTTTTTAAGTGTTGATTTTTTTAAATAATTTTTTTTATTAGGGAAGTTATAGATTACAGAAGAATCATGCAGAAAAGATAGCATTTTGCTGTATTTGCATTATTGTGGGTACCATTGTTACAAATGATAAAAGATTCTTATTATTGTACTATTAACTATGGTCCATAGTTTAGTTTAGAGTGTATTTTTTTCCCAAAACCACCTGTTTTGGTTTGCTAAAGCTGCCAGAATGCAATATACCAGAAATGGATTGGCTTTTACAATGGGGATTTATTAAGTTACAAATTACAATTCTAAGACTGTGCAAATGTCGAAATTAAGGCACCAACAAGAGGTTACCTTCTCAGAGGAAAGGCAGCATCTGGGTTCCCCTATCACAGGGAAAGGCACATGGCAACGTATGTTGGCCCTTCTCTCCTGGATTGGTTTAGAATGGCTCTCTCAGTTCCTGTGGGTCCTTCTTGCTTCTACAATGGGGGTTTTCTTTGCTTCTGCATCTCCAAATGTCTGTGTCTAGGCATCTGCTCTCTGTATGGCTCTGAGCTCTTTTTCTCTCTGTGAGCTCTTTGAAGGACTCCAGTAAACCAAGACCCACCTTGAATGGGTGGGCTCATATCTCCATGTAATCAGAAGGTCCCACCCACAATAGTGTAGGTCACATCTTCATGGAAACAACCTAATCAAAAGGTCCCACCCAAACAATAGTCTGCTGCCACAAGATTGGATTAAGATTAGAACATGGCTTTTCTGGGTTACATAGTCGTTTCAAAGCAGCATACCACCCTATCACTAACACTTGCACTAGTGTGGGACATTTGTCATTAATCACAAAAGAACATTTGTATAATTGTACTATTGTACTATTAACAGTTCACAACAGAGTTTATTGTGTTGTAACAGTCCTATGTTTTTTCTTTTAATTTATTCTAGTAACATAAATGTGACCTAAAATTTCCCCCTTTGACCACATTCATGTATATAATTCTTGCTGTTAATTAGACTTACAAGGTTGTGCTGCCACCACCACATACTTCCAAAACTTTGCAATCAACCCAAATAGAAATTCTGTGCAGTTTTATTCTTTATTAGAGAAGTTGTGGGTTTACAGAACAGTCACACATAAAATACAGAATTCCCATATACCATCTTATTATTAAGTGTTAATGATTTTTATACATCCTCTAATTATATGATTTTTATTCTGAATCAGTAGCCCTGAATTCTAAGAACTTACACTGAACCTTCCCATGCCAGCAGAAATAATATTTCCAGACATTAGTTATGTTTTTCTTCTTGTTTCGTGGTCCCTGTTGCAGGGCCCAATGATGCATCTGAGCCTGGGTGGCAAGGGGACAAATGACAGGTTGGGTGAAATACTTGGTGAGAAGGTTGGGCATAGAAGAGCCTTTTTTTATTGTATCAAGACAGGGAAATATCACCTCCATTAAGATAAAGGAAGTCTGGTACTCTAGAAAACTCATATTCGTGAAGCTTCATGCTGATGCTGATTTGTAGGTTGATTCAGGAAAGTTGGTGGGGAAGAAGAAGAACAAAGAGGTAGGGCAGGAATAGGGCCAATGTAAGTTAGGACATTTTTGTCCATGGTAATATAGGGCATCCATGGATGGCAGAGCACTGTCTCAGCTCTTTTACAAAAGGCATGTAGCTTTGTGCTGTCACTTATGTAACATGTATTATAAAACATGATGGGAGCCCTAGTCCCAAAGGAGTTTATATGATGACAAAAAATATCTAAAGAACACACTTGATTGTAGATATTTCGTTCTAATAATAATAGAAGTATAAATTTTAAAAATCATGCAGTTCAAATATAAATTTACTATTTCCTTAATATTTCCAATCATAATGCTATACATGACCAAATATAATATAATCTTAGTTTTCCCACTGAAATAATTAAAGTTCTTTAACCAATTGAATATATAAACATTTATGGTTATAGATTAGTCAAATATACCAAAATTTTACTATTAATTTGTATATGAAAACCTATTTAAAATGACATATTTCATATAATAATCTATTATTAGTTTAGAAGCATCATGGATGAGGGCGTTTTCTCCTCCTTATTTACAGCTGTAACCCCAGTGCATATACTAATGTCGGGGACGTGAAGGGTGCTCAGTAAATATTGGTTGAATGAAGTAATGAACTTAGAAATACCATGTTGCTCTTTCCTACGCACATACTACTTAAAGCAACTTATTAAAGCTCTTCAGTAACATTTTTTTTTTTTTAATTTGCATATGGGCAGGAGGCACCAGGGATCGAACTCCAGACCTCCAGCACGGCAGGTCGGAGCTCTGCCTGCTGAGCCAAGGCAGCTGCCCTCTTCAGTAACATTTTTGACAGGTGCTTTTGTCATCACCAAGACTGCTCTTTGAGTGATCTAAAAAGCTATCCAGAATGTATCATCTTTATTTCCATATATATTGAAACATGGTACTTTTGAATCCGTGTATGACGCTATCACTGGAAATGCTATCCAAGCCACAAGAAGATGTATTCTGATGTTCTTGCACATACTGTTCTGTAAATGCCAGTCGACCCAGGTGATCGGTGGTGGTGTCACGTTCTGTGTCCCTGCTGATGTGCTGTGAAGTTATTCTGTCATTTCTATCAGTTACTGGGAGAAAGGTGTGGAAATCTTCAACTATAATGGGAATTTGTCTATTTTTCCTTTTAGTTCTATCAGTTTTTGCCTCACATATTTTGCAGCTCTATTGTTTAGTACATACACATTTAGGGTTGTTGTGTCTTCTTGGTGGGTTGACTCTTTTATCATTATGCGGTATTCCTGACTGTGGTTGATAATTTTCTTTGCTCTGAAGTCTACTTTATCTGACATTAATATTGCTTTCTTTTGATTAAAGTTTGCACGACATATCATTTTAACCCTTTTACCTTAAACTTATCCATGTTGTTATATTCAAAGTGAGTGTCTTATAAATAGCATGTAGTTAGATTATGGTACTTACCCACTTTGCCGATCTCTCCCTTTTATTGGTATACTTACACCATTGCAGTTAGTGATATGTTAGGCCCTAAGTGTGCCTTTTTATATTTTGTTTTCTGTTTGTTCTTTATGGTTCTAATTTCTCTGTTTTCCTTTTACTGTGTTCCTATGGGTAATGTGCATAATTTTTTAGAATTACATGGTGGTTTATTATGGGTGCTCTAGATATTACCCTAATATATGCATAACTCATCACACTCTATTGGTGTCCGATTTTACCATTTCAAGTGAAGTATAGAGGAAACCTTACTTCTCTTTACATCCCTTTACCCTACCCCCAGTTATAATATTATTGTTTTCAGTATTTTATCTACATAATATTAATGTTTTAATTTTGATTCAATTGTCAAATACAAATTAGAAAACTCAAGAGGAGGAAAATTTGTTGTGTTTACCCATATTTTACTCTTTTTGTTCTCCTTTATTCCTGCTTAATGTTTCAAGATTTCTTCATTTATTATTTCCTTTCTGTTTACAGAACTTCCGTTAGCTGTTATTTTAGAACAGTGTGCTGGTGACAAGCTCTCTTAGTTTTCCTTTGTCTGAGAATGTCTCAATTCCCCTTTCATTCTTGAAAGTTATTTTCTCTGGATATAGAATTTTTGTTGACAGTTCTTTTCTTTCGATATTTGAAAAATGTCCTACTTCCTTCTAGCCTCCATGTTTTTGTTGAAAATCTGCAGTCATTTGAATTGTATTTCTCCTACAGGTAAGGTCTTATTTCTCTTGCCACGTTCAAGAGTTTTTCCTTTGTCTCTAGTTTTCAAACATTTGACTATCATGTGTCTTGGTATGGATTTCTTTGGGTTTATCTTGTTTGGAGTTTGCGCAGCTTTTAGAATTTGTAGGTTTATGACTTGCCAACTTGAAGGCATTTTCAGCATTCATGTGAATAGGTTTTCAGCCCATTTGCATCTCCTCCCCTTGGGACTTCATTGGCATGAGTGTTCAAGCTTTTCTTACCTTACAAATCTCAGAAGTTTTGTTCTCTCTGCCCAAGCCCCCACCCAGTCTATTTTTGCTCTGTTTTTCAGATTGGGAAGTTTCTATTTTTCTGTCTTTAAGTTCGCTGATTCTTTTCTCTGTCTACTTCATTTTGTTGTTGAGTTATTCATTAAGTTTTAAATTTTTGGTTAGTATTTTTTTTTTTTTACATGGGCGGGCTCTGGGAATTGAACCCCAGTCTCCAGCACAGCAAGCGAGATTTCTGCCGCTGAGCCACTGTTGCACCACCCAGTTAGTATATTCTTTTAGTTTTAACATTTCTGTCTCTCTTTTTTTTTTTTTATGTTTTGTATCTCTGCTGAGACTTTTTATTCATTCATTTGTTTGAAGAGTATTTGTAATTGCTCATTGAGCCATTTTTGTGTAACTGCTTTTAAGTTCTAGTTAGATAATTCTAATGTGCCTTTCATCTTGTTGGCATCTGTTTCAGTTTGCTAATGCTGCTGGAGTACAATATACCAGAAATGGATTGGCTTTTTTAAGGGGGATTTATTAAGTTACAAGTTAGCATTCTAAGGCCATGAAAATGTCCAGATAAAGGCACCAAGAAGAGGATTCCTTCTCGGAGGAGAAGCAGCCCTGGGGCTCCTCTGTGGCAGGGGGAGGCACATGGTGTCATCCTGCTGGCCCTTCTCTCCTGGGTTGGTTTCAGCACGGCTCTCTCACTCCTGTGTGTCCTTCAGGCTTCTGCTGGGGACTTTCCTTCTGCTTCTCCAAATGTCTGTGTCTCCTCTCTTTATTGGCTCCTCAGGCGTGTGTATCTGCTCTCTATGTTGGTTCTTTTAAGAACCTCGGTAAACTAATTAAGACCCACCTTGAATGGGCATGGCCACATTTCCATGGAAATAATCTCATCAAAAGGTTTCGCTCTGCGATGAGTATGGCCCACACGGTTGCATTAAGATTAACAGAACGTAGCTACTCTAGGGTACCTAACACTTTAAAAACCAGCATAGCATCTATTGATTATCTTTTCTCACTCAAGTTGAGATTCTCCTTATCTTAATATGAGAATTGATTTTTTTTTAATTAAACCTGGACATTTTGGTTATTTTGTTATGAGACTCTGGCTCATCTTCTACTTTAGCTCCTCCTTTCAGTCACTGCTCCACGGTCATGGAGGGAGGCCCCTTGTTACTGCCAGGTTGGGTACAAGTCCAGACCCCCACCTGGCCTGTGATAATGTGGGGAGGGGGTGGTTGTGGCTCCTGTTACTGTGCAGCATAGGTGAGAATTCCCCCTCCCCTGGCCTCCACTGATGTGGGAAGGGCCCTTGTTCCCACTGGGTAGGGGTGAAAGCCCTGTAGGGAGGGGCAGGGGCTCCTCATGGCCCCTGGGTGGATGTTCCCTCCTGACTCCATGGGGGCTGCGGAGGGGGAGCTTTTTACCCCTCAGCAGAGGTGAAAGTGCAGGCTTCCTTCCCAGCCACCTCACACGTCTCCCTGCTGGGGATCCTGGGGGCCGCATGGCAGCCCAGCTGTGGTGGACGTCTGCTGGCATGGGAAAAGGCTGACTACAGGTTTTTCTGTGAGGTTGGCCTGGAGTAGAGCAGTTATTGTCTAAAAGGGTCGCCTTGCCATGCTGCTCCTCTCCTGGTCCTTGCACCAAAGAGAATGGACTTCTGTTATTTTACTTTGTTGGTATTGATTTTGTCTGTGTGTGTTGGCATTTCATGGTTGCCAGCGTTTCCAGCACCAGGTACGGGATGTTGACGCCAGGACAACACCTAGGCACCCATGTCACGGTGGCCTCCAGGTTCTTCTGCATCTGGCAGCTGCACCTTCGTCCCTCCAGTCTTCAGAGCCTTCTTATGTTGTTTTATATATAACATTCAGTGCAGTATTTCTACATCCTCTTTCTGGAAGCGGAATTTTTGTACACCTTTTTAAAGTGATTTTTAAATGTTTATTTAAAATGGCATTTAAACACTTGCAGTGGTCATGGAACACCCCCAAAATTAATATAAACAAATTTACTGGCTTCTTTTTTATAAATGATTCCCTATATGTAGCCAAAATAAGTATTGATGAGGTAGTTTCTAAGAATGTCTTTTCCCCCAGCTGTACCTTGTTCCAAATAAAGGACTTGAGCGCTGCCTGGTAATATGTCAGACTTCAATTGTAAGGATTGTTTTGAAAAGCTCAAACAATCTTGGCCTTCTGTTTGTGTGCGTGTGTTATTCTGGTGGTACTGTATTAGGTTTTTGATACCTTTATATTATACTCAAATGTTATTTGTAATTACTTTTTATTGCAATATCAAGGATAAAAAAAAATCCCCCAAACCTGAAAGTATAAAGGTATCAAGAAAAAGAGGGTAAATCATAGTAGTATATGCTACATAATTTCTAGTACAGGAAATATTCTGCTTAACTAGCACTGTATTTGGTGTTATCCGTAGCAGCCACCAAGTTCACACAACTGAATGAAATCTGACTGAATGGACAAGTGATGCTGTGCCTCCCTTCAGGGTTTTCTCTTCATCTGATGATCTTTTTATTGGAAAGCGATATGGAGTTCTTAGGAAACCAGATATTTGCTGGTGCTGCCGGAAGCCCTTTGTCCTTTCCCTTCATTGGCCCACCCTGCCCCCTCTGCACGTCACGATTCCCTTGGTCTAGAAGTACCCTTCACTGTACATCTTGTTTACAATAATATTTTTTAAAGCATAAGAATACTATGTTTGCACAGTTCTTATATTAAAATAGCTAAGTATTGAGTGCTTAATGTGTTTTGGGTACCATGCTAATCATTTTATGTGTATAGATCTCATATTAAAATTCTTCTCCTTTTACAGAATGGTAAAGGACTTCGGACAAAAGTAAATGCAAAGGCTGGGTTTTCTTTAATTTTTTATTTTGCAACACTTTCAAACTTATAGGACAGTTACAAAAATAATACAAACCCATAAAACAAACAGAGAACTTCAACCTCTTTCCACCCAGATACACAGATCTACCAGTTTTAACATTTTCCTAAATTTATTGTATCATTCTATTTGTCCATCTTTCTGCCAATACATTTTCTAAACACTTGAGTGTAGATTGTATATGTCATGCTCCTTGAATACTTAATAATTCCACATACATTGCCTAAGAACAAAGATATTTACTTATATAACCACCTGACATGCAGCTATCAAGTTTAAGAAATTTGACATTGATATAAGGCTTACAGTCTACACTCCAAAATTTTTCATATGTCCCAAAAAATGACCTTTTAGGCCTCCATTGCCTATTTTTTTTCAATTGTGGAAATATATATTCAACATGAATTTTCCCATCTCACCCCCTCCAAAGCATTCCACTCAGGGGCTTAATCACATTCACTGTGTCGTCGTACCCTTTCCACTTTCTATTAACTGAAACTTTTCATCTTCCCCCTAGAAACCCTATACCCGTTTGTCCCTATACCCTAATCTTCTTGCCCTCCACCCCTGGCAACCTGTACTCTAATTTCTGTTTCTGTCAGTTTGCATGTTCCCCCTTATTTTCTCTGTCGTTACCATGCAGCTTAAATTTAGCCTTCCTAGATCTGTAACACTCTCATTTGCTTAGATATGAACTTAATTTCAGTGGTATACACAAACTATGTTCCTATACCTTTCATTCCCCTACCTTTATGTAGTTGTTACAGGTTGCATGTTTATATATAATGAGACTAAAACCATTGATTTATCATTACATTAGATATATTTGCCTTTTAGATCCTGTAGGAAGTAAAAAGTGGAGTTACAGACCAAAAATACAATAATACTGGCATTTGTAATTGCCCATGTTGTAACCCTCATTGGTGAGCTTTATTTCTTCATGTGGCTTCAGTCTGTTGTCTGTCATCCTTTAGTGTCACCTGCAGAAGTCTCTTTAGAATCTCTCATGAAGCTGCTCTAATTGTGACATACCTTGCCCTCATTTAGAAAAACTATTTATTTTTAATTGCAGTAAAATATACATAACAAAAATAAACTATTTTAAATGCTCAATTCTTTGACATTGAAGTGAAAATACTGTGTAACTTTCAGAACACTGTCTGTTTCCGGACTGTTTTCATCATCCCAAACCAAAGCTCATACAAATTTAGCAATAACTCTTGATTTCCCCCTCTGCCCACCCCTCATCAATATTATTCTACTTTTGGTTTCTGAGAGTTTGCTTATTCTACATATTTCATTTAAGAGAAACCATAAAATATTTGTCCTTTTATGTCTGACTTATTTAATTCAACTACATGCCTTCACGTTTCATCCACGTTATGGCATGTACCAGCACTTTGCTTTTTTTTATGTTTGAAAAAATATTCCATTGAATGGGCATGCCACATTTTTTAGTCCATTCATCTGTTAATGGGCACATGGGTTGCTTTCACGTTTTGGCAATTGTGAATAATGCTGCGATGAACATTGGTGTGCAAATACCTGTCCCAGGCCCTTAACAATTCTTTTGGGTATACACCTAGGAGTGGAATTGCCAGGACATATGGTAATTCACACTTAACTCTGAGGAACTATCAACCTGTTTTCCTCAGTTGTTGTACCATTTTACATTCCCACCAGCAGTATACAAAAGTTCCTATTTCTCTGCATCCTCTCCAACGCTTGTTATTTTCAGATTTTTAATAATCATGTATGTTAAGTGCTGTCTCACAGTTTTTGACTTTCATTTTTCTAATGGCTAATGATGTTAAGCATCTTTTCATTTACTTTAATGGCTAATGATGTTAAGCATCTTTTCATTTACTTATTGGCTATTTAGACACTTTCTTTGAAGAAATGTCTATTCAAAAATCCTTGTCTGATTTTTTCATCAGATTGTATGTCTTTTTGTTGTTGGTTGTAGGCACTCTTATTATATCTGGATATATTCAGGTATATGAGTTGGAAATATTTTTTTCCATTTTATAGGTTGTCTTTTCATTTTAGAAGAATTTACTTACCACATTTGGCTATTTGTTTTCTGTATGTCTTGTATGTTTTTTGTTCCTCAGTTATTTCATTACTGCCTTTTTTTGTATTTAGTTGCTTTTTTGTAGTGTATCATTTTGATTCTCTTCTTCTTCCCTTTTCTCTATATTTTTTCTCAGTGGTCAGCTTTGTAATTACAATTTCCATCTTAAATTGTACCTTGATTCAGTAGTATGTAAACGCTCTACTCCTGTTTCTGTCC
The DNA here is from genome assembly GCA_004026745.1 of Myrmecophaga tridactyla. Classification (NCBI taxonomy): domain Eukaryota; kingdom Metazoa; phylum Chordata; class Mammalia; order Pilosa; family Myrmecophagidae; genus Myrmecophaga; species Myrmecophaga tridactyla. The sequence goes on along the minus strand of PVIY010025743.1, from coordinate 15,552 downwards.
CTCCCCATTTATATCGTTATTGTCTCAGATTTCATCTTTATACTTTGTTTGCCCATTCACGTAGATTTTAAATGTTATTTTACACACTGTCTATTCTGTCACATGGGGGAAGTGGTTACAAACCAAAAGTACAGTATAGGATTTTATATTTACCTATGTAGTACCCTCATTTTTGAAAGACAGTTTTGTTGGATACAGATTTCTTGGTTGGCAGTTTTTTGCTTTCAACACTTTAAATGTATCATTCCACTGTCTTGCCTCCATGATTTATGATGAGAAAATTAGCATTTAATCTTATTGCTTCGTTGTATGTGACATGTTGCTTTTCTCTTGCAGCTCTCAAAATTCGCTCTTTATCTTTGGCATTTGATGGTTTGATTATAGTATGGCATGGTGTGAGACTATTTGAGTTTATCCTATTTGGAGTTTGTTGAGCATCTTGGATGTGTGTATGCATGTCTTTTTGTTTAATTTGCTGGCGTCCCACAGGTTCCTTGGGCTCTGTTCACGCCTCTTCATCCTTTCTTCCTTCTGCTCCTCATGCTGGATGATTTCAGTTGCCTCGTCTTCAAGTCACTATCCCTTCTTCTGCCAGCTCCAATCTACTGTCAAACCCCTCTAGGGAATTTTAAATTTCTGTTACAGTGTTCTTCAGCAGTTTGGTTCCTTTTCATAATTTCTCTGTCTGTATTAATATTCTCTTTGTGCTCATCTATCATATTCCTGATTTCCTTTAATTCTTTCTCCATGTTTTCCTTTGGCTCTTGGGGTGTAGTTAAGGCCATTTTCAAAAAGTCTTTGTATGTCCCAGATCTGGTCCTCCTCATTGGTGATTTCTAATGCTTTAATCTTCTCCTTTGCCTAGGCCATTGCTTCCTGTTTCTTTGTATGTTTTACTCTTTTACTGGACTGGAGCATTTTAATGTTTCAATGTGTTATCACCGATATTTATACTCTGAGGCATCTGTTCTTTAAGCTTGTATCCAGCTAGTGTTAGAGCTTTTCTTGAATGCCAAGAGCTGACACCCCCCCCCCCAAAAAAAAGGTTTAACAACCACTTTTCCAGATCTTTGCTGATTCCCCAGTGTGAGTCCTCTCCTTCAGAACTCACCCATACGGTGGGTTTAGGAACAGCTTCAGGCCAAGGTGTGGGAGCCTTCCTGATCCTTTCTGCACATGCACCCTGTCTTGGTTGTGTGCGTGTGTCCTGGGGAATTCCCCTGTTTACGTGGATATGAGTGTCCTCCCGGTCCTGTGTACTGCACTGTATGTCCTATGGCCAGCAGTCTTGCCCCAGGCAGCTACTTCGCCTTCTACACGCAGGACAAATCCTGCGGTGACTCCCTCAGGCGCCACCAGGGAGTCTGGGCCAGCTGTACATGATCCCTGCCTGTGCACGAGGGTCACGCTGCTCCGTCTGGAACCAGGACTAGAGGCCAGCCTAGGGAGCTGGTTGGGGGTGGAGGGAGGAGCGCTGGCTGCATGCCACCCTAAGTAGCCTTTTTCTTTATTCGGTGCGTGTCATGTTACTGCAGTGCTTTAACTGTTTTCTGGAGCTTTAAGGAAGAAGTTTCTGCCAGTTCTTGCTGTTTGCTCAAAACTTCTGTGGGGAAGGTGGGGATGGGGTGGGGAGAGGAGCCCAGAAATACCTCACTCCATTTTCTTAAAGGCAAGATCCTCAGAGAGGCTGGTTTTAATCTTAGATCTGTCGACCTGGGGAGCGCTTTCAGTGATTATTATTGGCTGGCCAGTCAGCTTTCTCCTCAGCGCTGGGAAGTGCAGCAGTGAATGAAGTAGATGGGAACCCTGGTGGAGTTTATATTCTAGCAGTGAAGGCTGTCATCACTCACCTGCGGTGAAGAATGCCCAGGTGAGTGGTGACAAGGCGGGCTGTATGCGGCAGGTGTGCTGCCATTAGATAAGGCAGGCAGGGCAGGCCTCAGGTGGAGGTGTTTGAGCAAAGGCCTGTAGGCTGGTGGGGAGCGGGCGGTGGGGGTGGGAGGCATGTCCCCACAGAGCAGCAGCTGCAACCTTAGTGCACTGGGGCTCAGCAAGGAGAGGAGTGCTGGAGTCGGGTCAGGGGGCCGACAAGGGAGGGCATTGGAGGACCAGGCCAAAGAGGGACATGATTTGATACACACTGGGAGACAGTTGAGAACAGACTGAAACACAGCCCTTTTAGAAGGTGTTGCAGAAATCTGGGCAAGAAATGTGAAGATTGGGTCTGGGTGGAGCCGTGAGGTTAGGAGTGATGGGATTCCTGAATATATTTTGAAGGCAGAGACAATACAGTTTCCTATGTTACACAGGGTGTTAGAGAGAAGGGAGAATTGATGGTGCCAAGGTTTCGTACCTCAGCACCAGAAAGGAATGGGAATGCATGGGGGGATGCTGGTGGGGTGAAGAGCGTTTTGTGGGGGCTTGGCTTGGGCCTTAGCGCTGCCCCCCTTGGCACTGAGAACCCCTTCCCGTGCAGCTCAGGGTTGCATCCCGGCAGCTCGCTGGAGCTTGGTGGGAGTGGATGGGGCTGAGAGAGGTGAGTTGGGGAGGGGCACATGGGTTGCCAAGTAGCACCTGCTTTTTTCTGACTTCCTATTTTCTCTTTCTTGCCTCTTTTCATGTCATGACATGATCTTACTATCCTGATAGCTTTTCTGGCATAGTCCAGTTTTTCAGTTCTCTACCTTAAGTGTAGTGCTCAGAACTGTATAAAATGTCCTTCCTTTTCCTCATGTTTTGCTAGCATCTACTGCACTAATATCTGATATTTTCCAAAAGGAAACTCCCTCTGCCTGCTAAGCTGTTCCTGCTCAAACCCGTTCTCCTGCTGATTGGCCTCTTGGAGGCTCGCTCCTGTGCTAGTCAGGCCTAAAGAGACACCCAAACCACTGACTGGAGAAATGCCTGAGCATGGTGGGTGCCTTCCGTTTGAGAGCCTAGAATCCTCAGCCAGTGGGCTCATAGTGTTCCTGTGGAGTGTAAGCTTCTGAGTCTGTAAGGGGCTGCTTGGGCCAGGGTGTTGTTTTCTGGGCCAGTACTCCTTGCTGTTTTTTTAAACCAAAGGACTCTGGTAGGATAGCATTTTGCTCATTTCATAGTCCTATGATAGTCTTATTGAATGAATTGACTTCTTTTTTTAAAGGGAAATCTTTTCTCTTCATTCACAAGATTTAACGAATCATGGGGTTTTATTTTTGCTTTATTGATTTGTTTATTGGTTTTTGGTTGTTGGTGGTGGTTTGTTTTGTTTGGTTAATTTTTGTTCCTTGCCTTTGTCAGGCTTACCTGTTATCAAGAATCAGCTATCTTAACTTGAAGCCTCTAACTTGTTAATACTTTAATAGGATTTATTGTGCCAACATCTAGATACTGTTTTTTATTTCACTCAAAATTTTCCCTATAAAATTCATCATGATGCTAAAAAATGTTAGATTGGATTCCTTGAATGAAATATAAATAATGATGTGTTCATGACCCCCAAATTCATGATGTCTGGACCCATGCAAATTATATAGATTTTATAAAAACTAGGTGTTGGACAAAAGATGAGAGTAATTGGAAAATTGAAATCTTTTATTCACTTATTCATGTTTTCTAAGAGGCGTTTAGTTTTGAATAAAGAACAAAAGTTATTCATATATGTGGGATCCTAAATGCTTAGTCTTAGTCCACTGCTTCTGAATATTTACTAGCCTATTGGTTTTTCACTTTAGAAATATGAATTTTCATAAGACTTATGCATATTTTAAAATTTTATTTTTATATTTATACCTGTAATTTTACAAAAATATGGAAATACACATTCATCTTCTATTTTTTACCATAATTTCCCTTCTCTTTTCCTTTTTATTTGATTCTACACTCTCTCTCTTCCCATATATTTCATAGATATTCATTCATATTTTTCTCAATGTTTATATAATAACATTTGAACATATCTATATGATATACACACATGCATGTATGGGGATTTGGAGAAATACTATTTTACAATTATGGAATCATATATTTTCTACATCTTTCTTTTGTTACCCAAATTCATGAAAATCTCTATGATGTAGTCAGCTAGTTTAGCGCTACTTCAATATTTTTTAATAGAGATTTAATGTTTCTTAGTGTGAATGTATAACCAATAATTATTAATCATTTTTCATATTAATAAGCATTCGTTTTGTTATCAGTTTTGTATATCAATAGAAAATAGTAAACAGGCATTTGTACACATGCACATACATTCAAATATACATACACACATGCAATTACATGCTAATTCTTTTATTTCTGGGGGACTCGCTGGGAAAAAGACTCTATCTTTTAATTTGATTTTAATAGATCTTCTAAGATTGCTGTCCAGAAAGACTGTGATATAATAATTCACATTTATACCAGCATGTAGAGATAGCCCTTTCCCTGACCACAGCACGTTTTTCCCCCGACAATGGCATCCAGTTTCTGTTCACAGAGAAAAGGCTCCAGTCCATCTTTTAAAATTTTTTGAAAAATTCCTGACATTACAAAAGTAAACTGAAATGTATTGATATTCTCCTCTTACATTTCCATGACAAACTGGGGAAAAAACTGGAGCCAAAGAAAAGGGGGAGAAGCTTGTGAAATTAAATATGGATCTCAGCATTAACAGCTGATCAGAGAAAGGAATTAAAACACTTTAATTAAAAACTCATGAGTGGATGATAAAGTATGTAGAAAATGAAAATTTGCAAACTATTTAAAACCTGGGATCACTGACTGCTCAGATTGTTCCCAGGTGGTGGTGAACAGTGGAAAGGGATTCTGGATGAATAGCGTTGATCTAACTGCTCCCTGTGCCACCCATATCCAAGGAAAGCCACTTCACTCTGAACATTAGGAACTCATGCTTGGTAGCTGGACAGGGAAGCAGATGTAGATGCAGCAGAGGCTTCTCTACATAAAATCCAGTGTCCCTGACATTGATTAGAAATTGAGCCAGACCTATGCTGGCAGCAGACCCAGTGATCATAACCTGCCTATCAGTAGATCCTTCCATGGGTTCACAGTTTTGATCCATGTCCCAGACAGCTGACAGATCTCATTGATTGGATACCTTTTAAGCAAATTATGCAGCCAGTTAAGTTATTTGGAATGGTGGGTTCATGAGAAGTAGTCTGAGCACATTGCCTCCACACCTGCCCTGAATCCACTGTGGCCACATACCATAAGAAAATGAGACTGTTGCATTGTCAAGTGGGGTAGCTTGATCAAATCTGGCTGTCCTTGAATGGTATAGTCCTGACCACCTGCAAAGATGACCAGAGAACTGGAAGCTTGGGCTGGTGTGGTCACTCCCTTCAGGGGGGACTGGGAGAGTCTCCATCATGACCACACAGATCTGTTTGACACACTCAGTGATGGGCTGTGGACTCCAGCAATAGTGATGGCCCACTCAGTAAGTTGGGGAGCACATCCCCTGCCACCTGGACCTAAGCCCTGGTACTCTCTTGTATTTCCTTGATCTCACACACACCTTTCCCAGTGAGAGGGCCACACTGACCAGCTGTGACCCCCAGCCTCAGGATGACCGGTGGTGTATTGGCAGCTATGCTATTGGTCATAGCTGCAGATGGTCTCTTCCAGCTTGTCGGGGATCCAAGCAAAGGCTTTAAAGACGGCGTTGGTGGGTCTAGGCAGAGTGCTAATCCTCTCCGGACAGTTCCCTTCTGAGATGCTGACATGTGCACCGCTCTCCTCACACATCTCCTTACCTGATTTTCCTTGCTTTCTGATGATACTGCCACCTTCCCTTTCCATCCATTTCCGTGGATGGTGAGAGGAACATTAAACCCATCAGTCACACCAGCGTCCATGTCGAGCAGTGTTCTGGGCAGTGGTCAAATCTTTGGTCACTGGTGGAGGGTGAATGCCAAAATCTGCAGGTGCCAGGCGATTGTAGGGAAAGGGGAGCCGGTGGGCAGGGGACAGGGGGCAGGTGGGAAGGCAAGAGGCTCCGCGCGTGGGCTGAGGAGGAGGAGGAAGAAGAAGGAAGAGACCCTGGGGCGAGTAGGAGAGGGCACAGGCTGGGGCCACTCTGGCTGCTGCCTGTGCTGGTCTGGGCTGACAACAGTAGGTTTTATTAGATTTCTAACGTTGGTCCACATGAGAGGTATAAAATCCTGTCTTACTACTTTGATTTGTGTTTCTGTAACCTTGAATATGCGCATCTTCCCTTGTTTCTTGCCCATTTGGATCTGTTTGTGGATCGTCCATTTATTACCTTTGTCCATTTTCTCTTGGCTTGTTTAGGCCCTTGCCAGTTCATAAGATCTCTTTATATATTCTGTATACCAACTTTCTTCTTGTCCTCTGATTGCAGATATTCTTTCTAGGGCCAATTTTAGGGCCGACTTTGTGCCAGTTAGTATGTTAGGGGATGTATACCTCTCTAATCCTCACAGCAACTTCTGAGGTTAGATTTAGCTCACTCACAGAATTGAAAATTGACACTTGGTCTAGGAATTAAGTTACCTGCCTAAGACAATATAACTATTAAATGATAAAGGAAGGATTAAAACTCTTTTCATTGTGCCAAAATGAAATAGTTGAGGAAGAGTACTTTGAAAACTAAAAATGTATACAAATTGATATGGTGGTTATGTCATGATCATCCTCTAATCAACAGCGTGTCTACATTTTGTTTTTGAAGAATGCAATAGTTAATGTACACTGGAACTTAAGAGTCACCTATTTATAGGACAGCAATTTGTTTTTCCGAAAGAACAGTATTCTCATGTTCTTTCAAGATATGGTCTGTGAATAAAGTGTTAGACATTCCTTTTATTCTTAGCAAATCTCAATAATTGGTTCTTTTAAACATTTTTTAGAACAGAAGAAAGTTAAAGTAAAAAAACCCAAACCTGAATTTCCTGTATACACGCCTTTAGAAAGTACACATATTCAGTCTTATGATCATGGAACTTCTATAGAAGAAATTGAGGAACAAATGGATGATTGGCTGGAAAACAGGAACAGAACCCAGAAAAAACAGGTAAATAAACTTTTAAAACCTTGCTTTAATTTGGGTAAAACACATGCAGAGGAGTACATAAAATATAGCTTTGCAGCCCAGTGGACTCAGAAAGTGAGCCAGGTCAGCCATCGTCAAGACAGCAATGGAACATCGCCAGTGGCCAGCCTCCCTCCCACTGCCTCCTCTTCTGGAAAGGTAACCACTGGTCTGTCTTCTGCTTTAATTCAGTTGTGTCTGCCTTCCCAAGTTGACGTGAATGGAGTCATCCCTTGTATACTCTTTTGCACCTGGCTTCCTCTACTGAATATGGTATTTGTGAGATTTATCCATTGTTGTGTGTAGCAGTAGTTCATTTTCGTTACTATATAATAGTCCACTTATAAATATACCACAGTTTATTTTTCTTGAGCATTTATGCTGTTTCTCGTTTTGGGCTCTACAATGAATAGTCTTCCTATGAACATTCTAGTACATCTCTTTAGTACATGTGTAAAGTTCTATTTTGAGACTTAAGTTGCAGGACTTGGGGAATTGCATAGTCCAACTTCAGTATATAACTCTTAGCAGATTTTTTAAATGTTTTTATCCATTTACACTTTAGCAGTAGTATACTTTAGGGTATGAAAATTCCCATTATCTACATCCTGCCAATGCTTGTGGTCAAGTCTTAAAATGTGACCATTCTGGTAGGTATGTAGTGATAGCTAATTATGGTACAATTTGCATATGCCTGGTGAATGGTGAAAGTGAGTGCCTTTTCTTATGTTTATTAGACATCAATATCTTCCTATGTAAAATGCCTTTTCAAGTTTTTTTTGTTTTTGTTTTTAAATTGGGTCGCTTGTCTTTCTTACTAATTTAAGAAGGGTTCTTTATATATTTTAGAAGTAAGTCTTCTACACATTTTCTCCTATTCTGACTTTCTATTCTCTTAATAGTGTTTTTCAATACTCAGAAGTTATTAATATTTTGTGATTTTAATCATCAGTCTTTTCCTTTTTTGATGTATTTGTGTTCTGTTTAAGAAATCAGTTCCTATCTCAAGGTTATAAAGATCCTCCCATAACCTTTTTCTCTCTCTCTTTTTTTTTTTCTTTCAAAAAATGTGTAGAATGCTTCACGAATTTGCTTGTCATCCTTGCACAGGGGCCATGCTAATCTTCTCAGTATCGTTCCAATTTTAGTATATGTGCTGCAGAAGTTGAGCACTCATATCCTATTTTCTAGAAGCTCTCTTGTTCTCCCTTTCACTTTTAAGTCTACAGTCAAACTGAAATTGATTTTTGTGTTTGGTGTTAAGTAGTGATCTCAAATTTCTTTTTGTTTTGTTTTTTCTTAAACTTTTCTGAACCAGTTGGGCCCCTACCAGTTAATAAAAAGACTTCTCCCTACAGCAGTTCTAATGCTGTCTTTGTCATAAAGTAAGTGTTCATAACTGAGGGTCTGTTTTCAGACCTCCTGCTCTGCTCCATCCATTCTCTTGTTCATCCTTGTGCACAGGCCTAATTACATGGCTGTGTGGTAGTCTGATACAGTGAATTCTCCAGCTTTGTTTTCCTTCTTTAGGGTTATTTTAGCTATTTTTAGTACTTCACATTTTCATATAAATTTTATAGGCATCTTTGTCATTTTCCACAAATTATTCAGCTGAGTTTTTTTTTTAATTAGGATTACACTGAACATATAGATCATTTTAGGAGAATGAACATCTTGACATTGTTAAATCTGAAACCCAAGAATAAATCCATTTATATAGGTCTTTTGAAATTTCTTTCAAGGAAGTTTTGCAGTTTTTTGTGTGTAGATATTGTATGTTTTTTTTTTCTTAGATTTATTCTGGGTATTTGATGTTTTTAGATGATGTAAGTAGTATTGTTGCTTAAATTTCGTTTTAAAATTGTGATAGACATAGAAATCAATCAGTTTTTGTCTCATGACCTTGTATTTAACAACTTTACTAAATTCATTAATTGTAATGGTTTATCTGCATGTTACCCATTTTTATCCTTTTTTTATTTTTAGAATCTCCCAAATATATCCTTGTTTCGTTCTTAATTTCAAAGAAAGTTTTCATCATTTTACTGTTAAGCTTTCATTATTTCACCTAACACGATAAACTAGATTTTTTATAACCTTTTAAATTGTGAAATTTAAATTAAATTTAAATTTCATGTAATATACAATTCACCATTTTAAAGTACATGCTTCAGTGATTTTGAGTATATACACACTATATTGTGAAACATCACCTCTATCTAATTTGAGAATGTTTGCATACCTCTTAGCAGTTAGTCCCAGTTGCACTCTCCGCTCCTCCTCTGGCAACTGCTAATCTACTTTCTTTCTCTATGAATTTGTGTTTTTTAAAAATTTTTCATATAATTGGAATCATACAATATGTGGCCTTTTGTGTCTGGCTTTTACGTCAGGGTAATGCCGGCCTCACAGATTGAGTTAGGAATTGTTACCTCCTTTTCTGTATTTTGAAGAGTTTGAGAAGAAATGATACGAACTCTTTCAACATTTGGTAGAATTCACCCATGAAGCCATCTGGTCCTGAGCTTTCCTTGTTGGTAGCTTTTGGATTACTTACTAAATCTCTTTGCTTGTTATAGGTCTGTTCAGATTTTATATTTCTTCTTGTGTCATCTTTGGAACGCTATGTGTTTCTAGGAATTTGTCTATTTCATATAGGTTTTCTAATATATTAGCTTTTAGTTCCTTATAATCCTTTTTTTATTTCTGTAGGGTTGGTTGTAATGTCCCTTCTTTCTTTCCTGATTTTAGTAATTTAGTCTCTCTTTTTTTTCTTGGCCAGTCTAGCTTAAGTTCTCTTAATTTTGTTGATCTTTTCAAGGAGCCAACTTTTCACTTTGTGAGCTTCTTTATTATTTTCTTATCATCTAGTTTTCTTTATCTGCTTTCTAATCTGTTTTATTTCCTCCCTGTGATGCCCTGCAGTTTAGTTTGCTCCATGAAAAGTTGGGTTATTGATATGAGATCTTTATTCTTTTTTCAAGATAGGCATTTGCATCTGAAAGTTTTCTTCTGAACACTGCTTTCATTGCATCTGGTAAGTTTGGTATGTTGTATTTCTTTTTTATTCTGAGGCAGTAGACCCTTTACATAATCTGTCTTCCTCCTGGCTTTTAAAATTTCATTTCTATATACCTGTTAGGCCCGCAAGCTATTGTTATTATTGCTTTATATAACCAGTATGCATTTTGGTGTCGTGTTTAGGAATCCGTTGCCTAACTCAAGGTAGTGTAGATTTGCACCTGTTGCCTCTCCATTTTTCATAACTTAGTTTTCCTACTAGACTACCAGAAATGTTACTGTAATCTTAAGCGACGCTAGCAGAAGCTAGCGTGCAGATGCAGGCATATAACATGTCTGTTATCTGTTAGGGCTCTGTGGCCATATTTTGAGCATTTTGTTGAGGACTGGGTATCACCTTAAGAGAGTGGCCAAGACTGTGAAAGTGACCGTGACTGGGTTTAGGACCCAAATCTTGGTTGTTCTCCCGGTGACCTGTCGTGTTCCCAGTTTCATATTAACGTGCTCCAGAAAGATTAATTTCAGAAGATATTTTTGCGTGTAACCTATTTGTCAGTCTAAGTACATACAGACACAGCTGTGGCTCCCGTGCAGGTTAACCTCTTAGCAGTTAAAGCCTTGCGACTTACTGAAATATGTAAATAACTGAGAAGCGTCACAGCTGAGTGGCATGAGCGAGGGGCTGCGAGATGGCAGCACCTGGCCCCTGGCTGGTGCGACTGGCTGCTTGTACCCACCACCTGCCATGCATTATGCTGCATCTTTCTCCAGTGAGGACCCTGGGTGATTTTAAAAAGAGATGATTATTTTAGACTTTTTTTTTTAAAACAATTGTTTGGGTTTTCTAGTACTTAGAGTGCTAGATCAAAGATACATGTGAAGATATTTTATGGAAGCTAGTCTTGATAAAACTTTGATTTTTTTCTCATAGGGTGCTCTTTATTCTTATCTTTCCCTTTCAAATCCTTTGTATCCTTCAAGGATGAGCTTTAACCTCCCAAATCTCTACCTTCTCTAACCCCTTACTGTATTCACACTCAAGGCACTCGTTTGTTCTTTGTGTCTTGTGTTAGTGTCTTCTTCTGAAATGGACAGTATATTCTTTGAAGGCAAATATAACAGGGTTTTGTTTTGTTGTTTTTCTTTTTTCATTCTTATTGCTGATGTTTATTTTCTTGTATTCTTGTAGAAAAGAACTCTTTCTAACCCTTTCTGACCAGCTCTCATATATATAATAATTCCTTCTGATTTGTTTATATGGGACAAGCCACCCAAAACATCCCTTTAATCATTTTTGGACCCGCTTTTTAAGATGCAGGGATCATAAAGGAATTCAGCAGTCCAGTATGGAACTGAGGTCCAGAAAAGTCTTCTTTATCTTGAATATCATACTTGTTTTTATATCCCACTTTTGTTATTTTTTAAGTAATTGTCTCATCTTGATTCATATTAGTTTTGTAATCCAAACTAAGTTTTTAGCATTCCTCTGAATGATGGTAAGATTACTTAAACATGGCCTAGTCTTTTTCATCTTGTCTTTGGTGGTTGTTTCTGGTTTCTTATCACTTTAATTTGGATTTGGTCATATTGAACCGATCTTCCATCTTGTTTTCATCTGGAACCCTAACTAGCATGATTTCAATTGCTTTACTTGCAGTCACTGCTTAAAATATCAAATCCCCACCTTGGTCCTTGGGGAAATTCACTTAGACCTTAGCAACCAGTTGCTGCTGAGTGTAACCATTGTGTGCCTTGAATGCAGAGGTTGAAGATGGTTTGGTACTGAATCTCTCTGGTTCATGGATTAGAAACTTTGAGATGCATAAAATTTGTAATTGCAAAATTTTCTAAATGTGGAAACATGGAGATTTGTATGTTGTTGAATAAAGTATAGTATATACATGCAATGAAATACTAAGTAGCTATAAAAAAGGAAAAAAGATGATCTCCAGTAATTGATAGGGAGTGATTTCCAGGTTACATATTGCTAAGTGATTTTTTCTAAGTATTAAGGTAAAAATAAATATATATAATTTGCTACTTTTTATCTGAGAAGTAAAGGGGAATAAGTACAGAAACATGTACTTGTTTATTTTTACAAAAAGAAACATGGAATGTATAAACCAGAAGATAATGAAATTTTGTTACCCAGGCCCGGTAGGTGTTGATAGGGTGGGAGAGGGAATGGGGAAGACACTTTTCTGATTTTACCAATATTACAGGTGGTAATAACAACCCAGACCAAATTATGAGGAAACACCAGAGAAACCAAAATTGAGTAACATTCCATAAAATAAGTTGGTGTGTATTCTTCAAAACTATTATTGTCATGAGAATCAGTGGCTAAGGAATTATTTCAGATTCAAGAAAGCTAAAAAGAGACATGAAAACTAAATGTAATACTTGATGTAGAACTGGAGGAGAAAAAGGACATTTTAGGGGCAATTTACACAAAATGTGAAGTGTGGACTGTAGATTAGTTTACGATATAGTATCAATGGTAACTTCCTCAATTCAGTAACTTTACAGTTGATTATGTAGGAGTGTGGTGTTTTGAAGCTGTGTGTACCCAGAAAAACATATTCTTAAATTTAAACTATTCCTTTTATGTAGGAGTGTGGTGTTTTGAAGCTGTGTGTACCCAGAAAAACATATTCTTAAATTTAAACTATTCCTTTGGGTGTGAACCCATTTTGATGAAGTTGCTTCAGTTATGATGTGGCCCAGGATTGGTCTTAATCCTGTTTCTGGAGTCCTTTATAAGAGAATGAAATTCAGACAGAAAGAGAAAGCCACAGGAAGCAAGAGGCTGGGCATCATTGGAACCTGGGAGAGAAGGGAAAGACCAGCACACACTGCCGTGTGTCTTCCCATGTGATGGAGGAGCCACGGATCACACGCAGCTGGGCTTCAGAAAGGAAAGCCTTGCCTTGATGATGCCTTGATGTGGATTTTTTCCCAGCCTTAAACCGTGAGCAAATAAATTCCCATTATTTAAACCGACCCATTTCAAGATATCTGTTTGAGCAGCTTAGGAAACTCAAACAAAGAGCATATCCCTGCATAGTGAAGATCACGCAGAACTATTAAGAGATAAAGAGGCACGCTGGATGCACCTGTCCCAAATGATTCAGAAAAAATAAATAATAACTGTGCACGTGTATGTGGGCATGCAGAGAGAGAAAAAGAGAGAGACAGATACAATGATAACACAAATGTGGCAAAATATTAACAGCATAACAGAGCAAAATGAGACAAAATAAAGTGTCAATGGCTGAGAGACTCCAAACAGAGTTGAGAGGTTATCTTGGAGGTTATTCTTATGCATTAAATAGATGTCACCTTGTTAGTCAAGATGTAATGGAGAGGCTGAAGGGAACTGCCTGAAAATGTAGTGCTTTTCTTTTACAAAAAGAAACATGGAATGTATAAACCAGAAGATAATGAAATTTTGTTACCCAGGCACGGTGGGTGCTATAGGGTGGGAGAGGGAATGGGGAAGACACTTCTCTGATTTCACCAATATTACAGGTGGTAATAACAACCCAGACCAAATTGTTATACTGTTATACTATTTACTGTCTTGCCAGTTCAGTTAAATAACCTAAACACTTGGAACCTAGAATTGGGAACGAGGTCTTGCAAGTCTCTATACCTTAATGTAATACCTGAGCACATCTCAGAGTGTGTTGAGCAGGTAATTTAAAAGTGTTGACAAAGTTCCTTGAAGGGCTGGAGAAAAAATATGGAACTATTAAACTTTACCACCAGGTTAACCTCTGATACTGTCTCAAACATTAAGGACTCCTAAGTCAATAGGGCAAGTCCTTGATCTTGAGGCTTGCTCTTTTGAAACTTACTTTGTAATGAAGAAACTAAGCCTGCCTATAATTGTGCCTAAGAGTTATTTCCAGGGAACCTCTTTTGTTCCTCAGATGTGGCCTCTCTCACTCTAAGCCCAACTCTACAAGCAAAATCATTACCCTCCCCCCTACATGGGACATAATGTCCAGGGGTGTGAGTCTCCCTGAGAGAGAGTTGGTAACGTGGGATATGACTCCCAGGGATGAGCCTGGCTTGGGCACCATGGGTTGACAGTGCCTCTCTTACCAAAGGGAGAAATGAAATGTAACAAAATAAGTTATCAGTGGCTTTCAAATAGAGTTGAGAGGCTACTTTGGAGGTTACTCTTATGCAAGCTTCAGTTAGCTGTTGCTAATTCCCACGGTATGCAAAGCCCCAACCAGCAGAATTCCTGTAAACCCTAAAGAATACCCAGAGCTCTATCTGAGACTCTAAAATTTCACTCACTACATTTATTTATTTGAAACAAAACCTCCAGATGATTCATAGACCAGATAAATCCTGAAATCCAGAGTTACCAGTCTCTCCAGAGCATCAACCATTTGCATCCCCCTACCCCATAATATTGACACCTGTTTTCAACATGAAGAAGTTAGAATGGTCATTGCCCAAATATCCACAAAGATTGGGAGGAGGATCGAAGGAGGAGTTATATCAGAGAAGATAGGATTTAACACATGAATATGACTGCTGAATCATTATATTGATACTTTCTAGTCTTCATTGTCTTAGAGCAGCTAGAAAGAAATACCTGAAAAATGTGGAACTGTAACCCATACCATCCTTTGAAATTTGTTCTAAAACTCCTTATCAAAATGTACTTTAAAATTGATCATTTTTTGTATATATTTCACAGTTAAAAAATAGGAAAAAAATTGGTGCATTATTTTTCTCTTATTTGTGCATCTTTTCTGTAAGTTTGGAATTGTTTCAGAATAAATATTGTATGTTATATAGATTTATCAGATAAATATATTTCACATTAAACTTTTAATTTTGTAATAGTTGGAACTTAGAGAAATATCCTGCGTTGTCATGTTTTCTTTTTATAGGCCTGTAGTTGGCTTCCCACCTGTGCTTGTATTGTCTCCTGAGCTATCCTGGTTATCTCGATTTCATCTTTGAGTATCGAGCCTGTTTTATTTTGACATGGGCAGGCTCCAAGAATCAAAACGATTCTCCAGCATGGCAGGTGAGAATTCTGCCACTGAGCCACCATAGCACCGCCCTTGAGCCTGTTTTTTTGTCAAGACTTTCCTTTTTTGCGTTTGGGTTCTCTGTAGGATTCAATCGGGGTGGTACATTACACTGGAGATATTTCTGAAAGCATGTATTTTTGGCTGTGATCCTTGAATTCTATACACTAGAATATTTCTGACATTTACTAAAAAATGCAGCATATCTTGGCTAATAGGCAAAATATGTTACGAAAGTGAGGCAGGGAGTTTGTTGAATAGATGTGAAGCTCCTGCCATTGACCTTAAATGTGGACATTTGAAAGTACGTCGTATCCCCAGTAGTTCACTGAGAGCCCTCCCCAGCTCCATGGTTGGGATTAAGCAGGTGTTTGGCCTGTGGTGTGACTTTGGGTGTTCGCCAGATACTTTGGAATGTATGAAGGCTGTAAA
>PVIY010025742.1:0-36294 GCA_004026745.1 Myrmecophaga tridactyla | reverse complement strand
ACTCCAGGTCAAACCTTCAGCAGAGATAGATCAATGAATAAATCTGCCTTTTAGTCTGCAAAAGCAGACAGCGGATGGCAGGATTGTTCATGCCCCTCTATTAGGATGGAACAGGATGACCCCAAACAGGCAGTTGCTTTCAGTTATTTGTTAAGTAGACAAATATCAGCTTTCATTTTCTTTCCTATTTTTTCCAAAATCCTTATCACTATATTTCAATGCTAAATTATTAATACCTAAAAGGCTTAATTCAGAACTTGTATTAAAAGCTATTACATTTAGAAGTAGATCATGGATTAACATAAAGGATTTTAAGTATTTGCTAATGGATATTGAAGCCTATTAAATTAACAGCATATATTGCATTATTTAGGGCCAATTAAATGAGGTATTTTATGCATCAAAACATTTCCATTGCTATTTTTCATTGGAATTTCAATGGGTTTTAAAAAGCAACTTGAAATCAAAGGTGTTTACACCCTTTGGTAGATTTATTTGCACCAAAATCTCTAGCATGAATCTCCAAATTTAGTAGGACTAGCCAGGCCAAGTGGTTGAATTCCCAGTGCTGCTGATTTGTGGGATGGCCTAACAGACCCTTAAGAGCTCTAATTTTTCTATGTTCCAGTTTGGTTTAAAGGTCTTGTAAGGCATTAACAAAAACCTCTTTTCTGGAAAAAAGAAATCTCTTGTCTTTTTAAAACCAGGGTACAGAACAATATCCTCCTTTGTGAGGATGTAATTATTCAAACAGACTTCTCCCCAGAATTTTGCTCTCTGCAAATGAGCTTTGCTAGTACAGGAATATCTATAAGAAAAAGTGGAGAACAGATTAAAAGGTCACCCATATGCCCATCGAAAGAAGTAGTTGCAAATTGTGTTTCAATTTACCGTGGGACGCATTCAAATTTCCTTGTCAATTTTTAAAATTCATTTACAAGATGGCGCCAACTTGAAATTTACTTACAAGTGGGACTATGCTATAGCGTCATTTATTTCTCTTTAAACATGTTGCTGAATAGAAATAACTCAATCATAAACAAAAAGGGAAAATTATCAATGAATTTCTTCAACAAATTAATTCTAACTTGGTTTGAAATACATTTTGGAGATTTATTAATTGCTAGATTATAAATATGTTGTAAAGCATACATATATATATATATACATGTATGTTTATAAATACATAGTGAATGTTCTTTCACATTAGATAATTTAATCCTTAACCCCCTTTTCTTTTACTGTCTGATTTAGGAATCCTACAAAACCTTGGTTTCAAAGTAAATTACTTAAATCTGTACTAGACATAAAATCTCTAGGAAATTTTTTTAAAGGAATTTTAACTCTCTTTTTTATTCCTAGCCAAATACAAATCAAGACATTGATGCATGCCAAATTCCTCCTGCAAAATTCTTGCTTTCAAAATTTTGTATAAAAGCAATTACAAGTGGTTATTTTATTTTCTGTGCTGAGTTCACGTTTGAGACCATAGACTATAAACATTTTAATTATACATTTCTAGCAGTAAAAAAATTTTGAGCAACCCCCTATTTACCTATTTTTCATTAATATACACTACTGCATTAATAAATCATCTACGATGTATTTGTGCATTGTATTTACAGCATGTGGAAATTCCCATCAATAAGATTGGCTCTGACTTTGCCAATAAACTCCTACTTGTCTACAGGCAAAAATCTGGAAAATGTATGTTTTAGTCCACAAGGTGTACAATATGAACAATAGTGTATTTATAACTATGCACCTTTAATATAATATATCATGCTTGAAAAGTTATATTATCAGCCACAACCTTCTAGTTTACCTTCATAGTAATAGAGGTCATTTAATACAGCTGCTTTGCATAATTCACCACCAGATGGCATTCTCGTGTCTTTGATTATACACAGTTATTTCTGAACTAAAACTACTTTATTAGACAAAGTCCTTATTAACAAAAATTTATCTGTATCATCTTTTTTAATTATGAGTAAAAGGCAGTAGATATATTACTGGGATTAAAGTGATTTGATTTCAAGTTCTGCCTCTTTTATCTACTTTGGACATTATTTTTTCCCACTCCATGTATTTGTATTGTCATATATATATTTAAGGTATTGGACTATATGATTCAATTCAAACATGTATCATCAACAGCTATTCAGTCCATGGTACTGTGCTAAATGTGCTGGGAGCTAGAGAGATGAATTGTCAATGCCTTTGACTCCTTGCATTCAGGAAATAGATATTCATTAGAGCTCTGCAACCTGATTTCCATTTAATTAAGTTGCTACATTCACTGTTGTTTTCCATTTTCTTTGTAAGATACTAAAAATCAGTGGTGGGAGATTATAAAGGATCCAAAATGGCATATCAAGAGTTCACATTCTTTTTTTTATTAGTGAAGTTGTGAGTGTGCAAAACAGTCATGCATAAAATAGAGTATACCTGTGCATCACTCTACCAACACTTTGCATTGCTGTGGAATGTTTTTTTACAATGAATGCTAGTACTTTTTAAAAATAATTGTGCTATTTTTTAACAGTGGTTACCTTTGCTACAATTTATGAAAGATTATAAAAATAGATCTATCATCCATTATTTACATTAGGTGTATTTCACCCTATTATTATCACCTTGCATTAGAAGTGTACATTTACTATAATACACGAAAGAATAATCTTATACTGGGACTATTAACTATAGTCTATCATCTACAATAAGATTCACTGTGTTGTATAGACCTATATTTTTTCTTTTAATTATTTCTTTAGTAAAATACACATCTTCAAGTTTCCTCTTTTAACTATAGTGACCTATACATTTCAGTGCTACTGATTACACACACACAATGTGCTACCATCACCACCATCAGCCTAAATAGAAAACCTGTACATTAAGCATCAACTCCCCATTCTCTAACACCCATCTATCTCCTAATAACCTGTATTCTAGATTCTCACTGTATGAGTTTGCTTATTATAATTAGGTATAACACTGAAATCATATAATATTTGCCCATATGTGTCTGGCTTATTTCATTCAATAAAATGTCCCAAAGGTTAATTCCTCCTGTGACATTTCAGCTCTTCAGGACTGCATTGCTTTTTCACAAGTGAATAATATTCTATCATATTTATTTATTTAGCCAACCATCAGTTGGTGGATACTTGGATTGCTTCCATCTTTTGGCAGTTGTGAATAAGGTCACCATGAACATTGGTCAAATACCTGTTTGAGTCCCCACTTTCATTTTTCTGGGTCTATACTTAATGGTAGGGTGGCCTGACCATGTGGTATTTCTATACTTAGCTTCCTGAGGAACTATCAAGCTGTCTTCCACAAGCAGCTGCACCGTTTTGCAGTCCTACCAGCAATGAATGGGTGTTCCTATTTTTCTACATCCTCTCCAACACTTTTAGGTCTCTCTCTCTCTTTTTTTTAATTACATGGGCAGGCACCAGGAATAGAACCCAGGTCTCCAGCATGGCAGGCAAGAACTCTGCCACTGAACCACCATGGCCCACCCAGTTTTCTCTTTTTAATAGTGGCATTTAGTAGGTGTGAAATATCTCATTGTGGTTTTGATTTGCATTTCCCTAATAGGTATTGATAGTGAGCGTCTATTCATATGCTTTTTAGCCATTTGGATATTCTCTTTCAAGTAATGCCTATTCAATCAAGTCTTTTGCCCATTTTTAATTTGGTTGTTTGCCTTTTTATTGGTGAATTGTAGAATTTCTTTGTATATCCTGTATAAGAAAATATTATCGGATATGTGGTTTCCAAGTATTTTCTCCTACTGAATAGGGAGGCCTTTTCACTTTCATGACAAGCTCTTTTGATATGTAAAAAGTTTTTAACTTTGAGGTGGTCCCATTTATCAATTTTTGTCTTTCACTACTTGTGCTTTGAGTGTAAAGCCTAAGAAATCATTGCCTACTACAAGATTTTGAAGATGCTTCCCTATATTTTCTGCTAGAAGTTTTACAGTCCTGGTTCACATATTTAGATCTTTAATCCATTTTGAATTAATTTTTTATAGGCTGTGAGACAGGAGTTCTCTTCGTTCTTTTGTATGGGGATATCCAGTTCTCCCAGGATGATTTGTTTAAGGCACTATTTTTTCCCCGTTGATGGGACATAGAAGCCTTGTCAAATATCAATTGGCCATAGATGTGAGTCTATTTTTGAACTCTCAGTTCAATTCTACTGGTCAATACACCAATCCTTCTGCGAGAACCATGCTGTTTTGACCACTGTAGCTTTGTAATATAATTTAAACTTACAAGAGTGAGTCCTCCAACTTCATTCCTCTTTTCCAAGATGCTTTTGGCTATTCAGGGCCCCTTACTTTTCCAAATAAGTTGGGAAATTGGCATTTCCATTTCTGAACAGTAAACTGCTGGAATTTTGATTGCTTAGGCATTGATTCTATAAATCAATTTGAGTAGAATTGATATCTTAATGATATTTAGTCTTCCAATCTATGAACATGGAATGTCCTGCATTTATTGAGTTCTCCTTTGAGTTCTTTCACCAATATTTTGTAGTTTTCTGTCCTTTACATCCTTAGTTAAACTTCTTCCTAGATATTTGATTATATTAGTTGCAATCTTGATTTTCTCCTGAGAGTGCTCATTACTACTGCATTGAGACATTGCTGATTTTTGTTTGCTGACCTTGCACCCTGCCATTTTGCTGAATTCATTTGTCAGCTTTAGTAGCTTTACCATAGAGTTTTTGGTACTTTCTGCAAACAGGAGCATGTCTTATGCAAATAGTGAACATTTTACTTCTTTCTTTCCAAACTGGATGTCTTTTATTTATTTATTTTCTTGACTAACTACACTGGCTAGTATTTCTAGCACAATGTTGAATAACAGTGGTGACGGTAGGCAACCTTGTCTTGTTCCAGATCTTAGAGGAAAATATTTCAGTTTTTAACTATTGACTATGATGTTAGCTGTGGGTTTTTCATGTAAGATCTTTGTCATGTTGATGGAGTTTCCTTCCATTCCTATTTTTAAAGTGTTTCTGCCAAGAAACAATGCTGAATTTTGTTAAATAAATGCCTTTTCAGCATCAATTAAGATGATCATATGTTTCCCCCCCCTTGATTTGATGGAAGGAGGGTCACCACAGAGAAGGCTTTCCCAAGTGACTATTACCCAGTCAAAACAGGGCCAGAAACCTACAAAGGGGGCATAGACTGGGTCCAAAATGTCCTGGGAAGGGTTATCAAGACACACACCAAAAGCCTGTTTGTCACTCCCTGAAACTGTTTGTTCCTAACCTGCCCAATAGATGAACCTTCAGCAAACTGTTCTCTCCAGCCCTGAGGAGCACCTCCATGTTTAAATCTCCACCGACTCTCCTCCTCCCCAGGAAGAAGTTGAATCAATCACTGCTGCCAGCTTTGTCTGGGGTGATTTGGAACAGTAGCTCCAAACCGAGACCCAGTGATCCAAATTCACAAATCAAAAGACATAATCAGTACTTGGCCATGTGCCACTCTATTCTTAAGGAGGAGGGTTAGTATCTCCCTTAATGTCAGCAATGGCCAGCCAAGGACAGGATCCCAAGCTGTGAGAATGGGGCATGGGTATCGGCAGCCATTGCATGGAGAGAGCTATTCACAGTTCTTTATGGTAGTTTATCAGCCTCTTCCTCCTTGGCTTCCTGAATACTGTACAGTGTTATTCTGGCCTCCAGAACCACAGAACAGTTGTCTTAGAAAATTCCTTCCAGTTTAGTAGCTGTTTTGGAAGAAGGACTGAGTCCTGGAGCTCTCTACTCTGCCATCTTCTCCAGAAGTCTCCCAAGAAGTTTACCCTTTATTAGACATTTATCAGAGTTTTGTTGATGTTGATATTAGTAGATTGGTTGGCCTTTGCTTGAGTTGTGTTAGTGAAGCAAAGATTACATAATCAAAGATATGCTTTATAAAAGATAAATTTGAAATGAAAAAGCATATATTAGGGATGAAAAGCAGTAGAAGACTACAGTGACTCAAGTCAAAAATAATAATGGTTGCACAATAAGGATATATCCCTTTCTCTGAGAAATGGGCTCAACTGAAAACATAATTGAGAAAAACATAGAGGGAGGTAGAGTAAATGAAGATTCTAAATTTTCCTGTTTAGGTGACAGGGTAGATGTAAGCTACTACCAGAGGGGAGAAAAAAAGAAAATATGAAAAACAACGTTTTAGTGAAATGTAAATAATTTGATTGGGATATGTTAAGTTTAATGATTTGTGGCAATGCCTAGTCAAGGAACTCTTTTGCATGGACAATGAAATAATGAGCAACTATATAATCTTGTATAGTGGAGGAGATTAGAGTCTTTGGCTGACCACATGAGTGTCAGTCTGTCCTTTCCCAGCCTAATTTCTACTATGTATGTACATTCGGTCTCTTTATTTTTCAGTCTTCCTTCTTCATTCATTCATTTAATAAACATTCTCAAACAACTTCCTATGGCTTCTTATTTTCTGGCTTTCTTTCCAGTCCCCTGTAACCAATTTTAGATTTCAGTTTCTCATTGGGAAACTTTTGTCAGTTCATGCCAACTGTTTTATTTGTGTCTGGACCTTAACCTTACTGTCCTTTTTTTCTATTCAGATCTACTTACTGAGTAAATTTTCCAGAGGCTCACTGAACATCAGGAACTATTGAAGCTTTGCCTGGCTCTACAGCTTCTTTTTGGATGGAAACTAGTGGAGTGTCTAGAGTTCTCTATTGCCCATAAGCAATTTGGACCACTAGTCCTTCCCTAAAATATTTA
Organism: Myrmecophaga tridactyla; assembly: GCA_004026745.1. Lineage (NCBI taxonomy): Eukaryota > Metazoa > Chordata > Mammalia > Pilosa > Myrmecophagidae > Myrmecophaga > Myrmecophaga tridactyla. Next base: position 29,505 of record PVIY010025742.1, on the reverse strand, counting down.
ATTTCCTTTGTGTCTGTGAGTTAGTCTTCCCCATATTGTTTCCATCTGCCTTCCCCTTATTGAATTTCCTATAATGGAAAAGATTTTCACAGGAACAATGATTAGATGGAAGAAAATTTTCATACCTGTCTATTCTCCATCAGGTGGAGAGGGGAAAGGGACACAGATTTATTCTGTGAGAAAAAAAAAATCACACATTAAACAAAGTACTTAGAAAAACTTTACCCACCTGTCTTGAATCTCAACTATGTTATTCCATGCTGGGAAGATAAATGGGAATTAAGTTGTCTGGAAGAAGAGATACTCTTATAAAGTCAGATAAGTTCCATACATAACATATCCAGACTTAAATGTCTCACCTCCAATGTATCAGAAATTCATTTCTGTTTTATATTTTCCAATATCATGTCTTTTTTATATCTTCTAGGATCTTGGATTTGGTAATCAATATGTCATATTTTGATAATGAAAGAAATATATATTCATACCCAAAATATCAAAAGTAACTGAAATTAATAGATGTCTCAGCAACTCAAATCTCAGAAAATTTATTAATGAGGGCGATGCTGAAAATTTTTAAAAATCAGCATTTTACTAGTGATGTAACTATAATACAGTGAGCAATAAGAGGTAATAGCAAAACCCTGAGAAAGTACTTTTGCTGTTATTCATGGCCCCAGGCTGATGTCCTTAGATAGTTGGCCACTTTGCTATGGCCAGAGGACAATTTAATTCAAAAGAACAAGCAGCATCGGAGAGGAAGAAGTTATACTCTAACTTGGGAGATCAGTCTTTCTCATCCTGCAGCAAATTGCAGTGATTAAGAACTTGGGTATTAGAACTGGGGGGAGGGGCTTAATTCCACCTCAACTGCTTACTAGATTTATGACCTTGAGCAAGATAGTGACCCTCTAAAACAACCACAACATGTAAATAATACCTAGCTCACAAGCATTCTGTAAAGACTAAGACAGATCAAGAATAAAGGACAATAATTAGTGTCTGGCTCATAGAAATGTACAATAACTGGCAGCGTGATCGCTGATAATATTCTTTCTATAGAAAATTGTGGGCTCCCTGAAATAAAATTAAAGAGAGAAAAAATATTCAGGAAATAGTTGGAGAAAAGCAAAGGTCTAAAGACCTATGTGAACACAGAATGGAAGAGTAAAATAGAGAAGGAAATTAAGCTTACAAGGATTCACAGCAAAAGACATTGGGCTACTTGAAAAGGGAGGGTGTTACGTAGGGGAACAGAAATGCACAAAGACAGTGCCTAACAATGTAAAAAAAGGACAGTAAGTTAAATTGAAGATAATCAAGGCTTAGGATCAATCAAGTCAGGTCACAAAAGGACCAATACTTTCTTAGAAAGAAAGAGTGGTATTTAAGTATAGCACTCAAATACTAACATCTGGGTCCAAATCCTGGCTTACCTGCCTACTAGTTGTGTGGCCATGTGCAAGTTACCTAACTTCTGTGTGCCCTACTTTCCTCATCTGTAAAAACTGGTTAGTAATAATACGTATTACAGTAAGAGTGTATGAATTTTAAATGAGTTAGTATAAGTAAAGCACTTAGACTCATGCTTCATATTTACTAAATATATTAGTGTGGTTATTATTATTATTAATTAATTAATTTATTTATTTGCATGGGCAGGCTCCAGGAATTGAACCCGGGTCTCCAGCATGGCAGGCAAAAATTCTGCCACTGAGCTACTGTCGCACCACCCTGACCTTTCTTTTCAATATCTGTTAAATGAAGATATTTATTTACATGCCCTTTTCCTTCTGCTAGATTGTTAGCTTCTTGAGTTCATTGAGCAAAGCTTTTGTCTGCTTGTAATAAAGTATATTTTTAGAGCATTTGAAGATTTACAGAAAAATTGCATAGAAAGTCAGAGTTCCCATACACAAGATCAAGGTTTTTATATCTTTGAATCCTTAGTGAAATAATTCCCAACACAAGCTATGCTTTAGAAACACCTGGGGAATCTTAATGCCAATGTCTGACTCACTTTAGGTAAATCAAATCTCATTTCCTGAGGGACAGGGTACGTTTTAAAGATTTCCAGGTGATTTTAATGTACAATTTTGCATTAGAAACCAGTGTTTTGCAAAGGAATTTGACATAATTTATGTCCTTCTTCCTTTCAATCAAAATTTAAATGATTTATAAGGCTATAAAAATAGCTGGGGAGTTTCTCACCCAGAAGGCACTCAAAGAGGTTTGATTAACACATCAGTAAGGATCCTGACAGAGAACGAATGGCACACTAAAACTGGGTGTACCAGAGTTTGGTGAAATCAACAAAGAATGGTGCAGTTCCTCAGGGGTAGTGACAGCAGGAAACTGCTACCATCTTTTTTTTTTGAGGGGTGGGGGTGGGTGGGTGCATGGTCTGGGAATCAAACCCAGGTATTCCACATGGAAGGTGAGCATTCTACCACTGAATTACCCTTGCACTCCCTGCTACCATCTTTTATAACTTTCTTTTCCCTCTTGCATAAACAATTTCTTCCTTCTACTATTTGAGTGCTACTCAGAGTGTAGTCCACCAACAGTTTGCTACTAATCTATATAAGAGAAGGATTTTTGCAGGAACGTAATCAACTATGTCCTTTAACATGCTATTTAATTCACGTGGAGTTTTCTTTTTCCTTCACAGTGAAGCTCTGTCAATGAAAGAAGATGCATTGATTTACACTCTGACATAAACTAATTATCTCCTGGTCTTCTAACATACAGTTTATGGACCACTAGCACTTAGACTAGTATTGTATTAGATTATTCACAACAGCGTAAGAATTTACTGAATATCTCTCACATAAAAAATCACAGTCACATCTTAGCCTTTTGGCTAAGATCAAATGTAAAGACAATGCAAAAATAAATAATACCCTTTAGCTGCACATCTCCCAGAGGCTATTACCCTTTTACAGAGTTGTCTATATTTGTGGTCTCTATTCCTCTCTTACCAAATACTCCAAAACCATTCCAGCTAGGCTTTACCAAGGTCATCCAAATGCCAAATCAGTAGTCAATTTTTGGTTTTCATCTTTCTCAGTTTCTCAGTAGCATTCAACACAGTAGATCATTCTCTTCTGAAATACTTTCTCAACTTGGCTCCTATGACAACATACTCTCTTTGTTCTCCATTCACATCCTGCCCACTTTAGCTCAATCTACCCACTTCTGAATGATGAGTATCCTTGAAATGAGTCCTCAGACATAACTACATCCCCTCTCTAGTTGATTTCATCCATTCCTATAGATTTAAGTACTATTCATAAGTTTGTGAATCGTAAACCTCTATATGTAGGCAAACTCTTCCCTGAGTTATTGATTCATATATCTAAATATTGACTTCATACACTTACTTGGATATAAAATAGGCATTTCAACCTTAAAATATATAAGATAGACTTTTAAATTTTTGTCCCCAAATCTGCTCTTCCCCTAGTTTTCCCTCTTCTCACCATTACCACTTTCTTCTAACCCATCACAATCTCTTACTTGGACTCTAGCAAGGGACTTTTAACTATTCTCCTTATATTTGTGTTTGCCTTGCTGAGGTCTGTTTTCTACATATCAGTCAGAGTGATCCGTAGAAAATATAAAACACATGCTGTCACGCGTTTCCTCAAAACTCTCCACTAACTTCCCAATTCTGAGTAAACTCCAGACCCTCCTAAGACCTACGTGATATACTCAAGACTCTCCCTACCCCTGCACCATCTATGACTTCACCTCCTTTCACTTTCAGATACAGACAGTATTACAGCCCCAAAGGCTTCCTTGCTAATCTGTGAAAACACTTTAATATTGGCTACATTTCAGAGAAATTTAAAAAGAAATTACATTTCAGATTTCAAATGTTTTATCATCGAATTAAAACCTGGTGTTAAATTTTAAATCTTATGAATATTATGGAAAGAAGGACTATTTGGACATCATACTTGTGAGTTTTCATTATGTATTCCACATCTGTAAACGTCACTAGACATAACTGGCTAATAATATTTCTGATTAATAGCACATCAGAAATTATACTTTTAGATGAAATTTCATCTAATCAGATATTTTTCTTGACTTTTAATAAATCTTCATTCAACTTTTTCAGAATAAATAAGAGACTTTGTCTAGAATCAGAATTGCATAAAAAATTACATGCCATTTTCTCAAAATTCCTGAAAAATGATTTAGTTTTGTAAAAACTGGGTTCATATCACATATATCCATATCTATATCTATATATGTAGATATATAGCTATATATATGGTTTTGTTTTTAAAATTTACATATATTTGGTCTTTCTCATTCTTACAAGGATGATGATCATCTGACTAAAAGAGGATATGTGACACTACAACCTAGAAATCAAATGCATAATATTTTAAAACCTATTATCCTCATGTGCACTGAACACTACAATGAATTTAAATTAAATTAGGTTTTTACCAAAAGTTTTTCATTCAAGATAGCGATGTGAAGGAGACAGTTTTATTAATAATAATTAAGCACAGAAGCACAATTGTAATTTTCAAATTATTGCAAGCATTATTGAAATAAAAATCAATGTGTCTTTCAATTCTCTATATATTCCAGGTACATTAAAAAGTAAAAGAAAAAAGCTTCTTTGGCTTCCTCAAATAGACCATATTTCAGGTTCGTTGGGTGTGACATTGTTCACTCATTGGAAAATGTAATGAAAATATTCATCTAACCGGTTCCAAAATATCCATCATTATTTTATTACTCAATTATGACCTTGATAATTCATCATTCTAAGTATCATAAAAAGCAAAAAAAATCCATCTGCATTTAATATTTAGAAGGAACTCTATGTTTGGCAAAAGAATGTGGCTCAGGGTAAGGAAACCCACAATTCAGTTACATTCTACTTGAAAGAGCCATTTCACTCTGACAAAATCAGTTACTTCCCTGACTTTCTTGTTTGGTTTTGTTTTGCTTTCTAGCTTTAAAAATGGTTTTTAACCTGAAAAATTTCTAAGATCTGGGTCAACTGTAAACGGCATGCTTATATGATTATGTCTAGAAAAAAATGGTGGCTGCTTGATTCTGAATTTCTCCCACAATCTCCCTAAAAGTTATATAAATAAAGATGAAAATAAAGTCATGCATTTCCTATACCTTTGGGTTTAGTGGAAGAAAGAGAACACTAAAAACCCTAATTGTCTGGAGATAGAAGAAAAATAAATTTCAAACACAACCCACCTGAATAAAGAGAGTATAGAGGAGAAAGCTTAAGAGGATCTGAGCAAAAGAATCTGAGGGAAAAAAAGTAAAAATGCAAGAGGAGTTAGACAAAATCAGGCAAAATAATTCCCAGAAAGAGAAAAATCCAATGTTAAATGCCAAAATACCAAACACAGTCTACGACTTGGATTAGACACAGATTAGACAGAAGAACTTTAAAGTCCTGGAATGAAAGAAGTATCTTTAGGGAAGCATGAATTATGAGGGAGATACAAATATGTATGGAAAGAGTAGTAGTCACACAGGATGAGATAATGAAGAGAAATAAGGAAAAAGGAGAAAACAATGAAGAGCCCAAAGAAAGAAGAGAAACAAGATATGCCAATCCTACTTCTCCCCCCACCTATACCATCCATAAAAGAAATCACACGGAAGTGGACAGAAGAGGGCTTTCTCACAGTAGAAACTTTGTCCACAATATGGATAGGAATATAAAAATGCAACCACATCTAAACAAAACTACTGTAATAAATCATCAGTGGGAATCAAAGGATATCTGATGATGAAAATCCTTCCCTTGAAAACAACCACATAACTGAATTAAATTGCAATATAACATCTGAACTAAACTAAATATACCCAAGTGCCAGGGCATATAAAAACCTCCTTGAATCAGAAATGCAAAAACTTAGAACATAAATTGTTGTAAAACAGTTTGTGGTAAAGAAGATCTAAAAAATTAAACCTACAGTTAGATTCCCTGAAGAAAATAATAATATTAATAATAAAAAACAGAACTAATATTTACAAGTATAATCTAATTCCCAAAACAAAAAGAACCCTCAAATGTGGAAATGAAAGGGCATATTGGGTGCCAAAGAAAATTGACCTGGTACAATTATTTCTGAGACAAACCCTAATAAATCTATTATACTTAAAAAAAAAAAAGAAAATAGTGTTCAGTGCCTCCAGGCAATGAGTTGAAATAACTCACAAAGACACCAGAATTAGACTGCTGTCAGACTTTTCCAAAGCAACGTGCAAAGTAAGGCAACAGTGAAGGAGTATTGTTAAGAAATCTGAGGGAACAGTACATAGCCAGGATGTTATGTCCAGCCAAGCTGTGCTTCAAATGAAAAGTTTATAGGAAAACTGTCTTGAACAAAAATAACTTAAGAATAATGTATACATGTGCCCTTCTGAGAAGTCTACTATAGGAGGTGCTTTGTCCAAACAAGAGATGATTGGGAGACTTTGGCAAGGAAATTCTTTTGGTTTCCTGACTGTTAAATCAAATGCCAAGTAATGGGTTGGTTTAAACAACAGGAATGTATTGGCTAACAGTTTTGAGGATAGGAGAAATACAAAATCAAGGTGCTAGCCAGGCAATAATGCTTTCTCCCAGAAGACTGCTGCCTTTTCTGTCACATGGCAATGTGGATGCCAGGAGAGGCAAACTCAGGATTCTCCTGGCTTCTCACTTCTCTTCTGAGTTCTATAGACGTTAGGCTTCTGGATGCTCCCTCTGTCTTTCTCTCTCTCTGTGACCTCCTCTATTAGGTTTTGCTAAGAGGATTAAGGCCCATCCTGATTCAGCTGGGCCATACCTTAATTTAGATAACCTAATAAAAAGGTCCTTTTTACACCAACGGAATGGCTTAAACTTAAGAACATATTTTTTTCTTTGGTGTTTTGTTTTTTGTTTTTTTTGTTTTTGAGTACATAGCTCCAACCACCACAAAAACTGATAGTTTTGGGGGGGTTGACATGTCTCCCCATCAGACAGGTTCAAGTCTTAATTCCCAGTCCTGTAGGGTTGAACTGATTCGTAAATAATATCTTCAAATATTCAATTAAGATGAGGCCAAATTAAATCAGGGTGGGCTTTAATCCTGTATGACTGGAGTCCATAAAAGCAAAGGATATTTGGACATGGAACTAGAAGCCACAGGAAGAGATAGGGTCAGACAGATGGCCATGCGATGAACATAGAGATTGACTGACATTAAACCATACCAGAGCACTGCAGACTTAGAGAAGGCATGGGCTGCCTTATTTTGCACTTAGATTCCAAGTGCACTTAGCAACTTAGTTTTCCAACTCAAGGAAAACAGAAACAATTAGGGACTAAGACTCATAATTTCTTGGTTCTTTCCTCCACTGGACACCAGCAAATTTAATCAAATGGTCCTTACATACTTACTTCTGATATCCAACAGCGTGTCTATTCCTGCTCATGATGGCTCTCCATTTATGCCCTTGATTCTATGCCTTACAATTTTCTGAGGGACACTTGGTTGTATTTTTGAGTTTCCACTTACCTAACTGCCATGAGCATCAAGATATCTGTTATTTCAGAAATGGTTCAGTCTTAAAACTTCTCTGAATCATGGAGCTAATTCACGTAACATACTGCACATTACTAAATTTTAGCTGATAGTACCTACTTCCTCAAATTTTTACACAAGACTTGCTAGGGAATCTTGTTCTTTCCCACAATTTTAACTATAACCTATACTCCCAAGTTTCCCAAATTAAGAGTCCATATCTCTTTCTTGTGTTCTAGCTTCAATTAGATGTCTCGGTGAAATTATATGCAACAAATCTAAATCTACTTTATTTCCACAGTCTAAATATGACCTTCTTCTCATAAACTCTATTTCCTCAAAGTCACAGGTGTTCACAGTCACTTAAGCAGCAAGCTGAGTTATTTTTGATTATCTTGTCTGCAACAACATTACTCTCACAACATCCAGGTGGACTCTAGGGACTATTAATTTTGTCTTGAAGAGGTCTCAAGATACTAATGTCTTGTTACAATCTCAATTATCATTAATTTGGGTTAGGGCATCTTTTTTTCATCTCTTTTCTGGATGATTGAAATAGCCTCTTAATTCACTTTTCACCTTTGATTCATCTTTTCAATTACCAGAGTGACCATATCCAAATGTAAATCATATCATGTTACACACTTCTCCCATTCCTTCATTGACTCCCTATGACTTAAACCACTTTTCTTGTCTCATCTCACAGTGCTCCCTGCTTTCCACCATTATGCTTCAGAAATAATAACCACTTATAGTTGACTCCTTCTGTTAGAAATTTCAGGATTTTGTGCCTTTGCCCATACTGTTTCCTTCATCTGGGTGCTTGCCCCTTACATTTCCACCTTTGCAGACCCAATATTTACTCCTACTTGAAGCCTGCTTTACACCTTTTCCCTTCTATAATTAATTAATATTTCCTATGTGTGAGCACTGTAATTAGTACAAACTCCTATTATTACATTCACGAAAATGCAAATTTATTTGTGTCTACCTCTTGTCTGACAAGTTAGGAACTGTCTTAAAAGAGTTCATGTCCAAAGCACCTGTCATAACGTAGAGCCACAAACTAGTGATATTTAATAAATGCTCATTTAGTGAATATTTAAATAGAACCTATGAATTATACTTTAGAGTTTACTCACTGAATTAAGAGCTTCTCATTTTGAATTCCTTTCTTCTTACTTATTTTATATAAGAATGATTTATAAATTAGGTTTTTAACTAAGTAAAGCTGAAAATACTTTGTTTTTTATTTATATATTGTTATATAAATATTTTGGTGAATAATGAAATATTTAAATATTCATTTAGACTTTCCAACTATAGAACAAGTTAGAAGCAGGAAAAACATGTGGATTACTATTCACAATTAATTTGGCCACAAAGCTACATTGTTATCATACAGGGTACTTGACAAACTGAAAATAAAAATGAATATTTACTCTCATCGATCTATACTCATCCACCTCACCAATTTAGTTTTTTTAAGAAATAATACATTTCTATATCTAAATTATAACTCCTTCCCAACTTCATCTAAAATCTAAATATTTAGGGTAGGTTGCTCTAAATTCCACAATAATATTCTAAATCTGGACAAAAAATAAGAGTTTCATTTGTCAATATCCAGAAAGTTACCGTTATTAGCTACAGTTTAAAGTAATAATAATAATAAAATTGGTATTCTTGAGGATTATGAAATATATCCCACAATGTTTTTATGTATGTGAAGATGAAATGAGATAAAATATTAACAGCTCCTAGCATGTTGTTTGAAATGTAAAGGTATGCAATGAATATTAGTAGTTTCTTAAAGCTGCCAGAACTCAATATACCAGAAACAGAGCAGCTTTTAAAAAGGGAATTTATTAAGTTCCAAGTTTAGAATTCTAAGGCCACAAAAATGTTCAAATGAAGGCAAGGCTATAAAAATGTCCAAACTAAGGCATCCAGATAAAGAGACCTTGGTTCAAGATGGCCACTGACATTTGGCGTTTCTCTCTCAATTGAAAAGGTGCTATCTGCTAGCTTCCTCTACAGGTTTCTTCAACAGCTTGCCCAGGGGATGTTTTCTTTCTGATCTCTAATGGTCTCTGGCTGTGTGAACTCTGTTGGTTCCTTCCAGAAATGCTTCCTTCTTAAAGGGATCCACTAAGCAATCCCACCTTTGAGTGGGTGGAGACACGTCTTCATGCAAATCATCTAATCAAAAGTTCCACAATTGGGTGGGACACATCTCCATGGAAACATTCAATATTGAATGAAGATTAAAAAACTTGACTTTTCTGGGATACACAACAAATTCAAATGGCCACAGTTACCATCCCTTTTTCTGACATTTCCAAGTAAGGTGCATATGCAGAAAGTAGATTTTCAAAGATCAGGAACTTATCTTTTTAATGGGCTGTGATAAAATGGAATAGGGTTCTGACACAATGTGGTTATTTTATCATTATTGATTTTTTTCCTTAATGAATTCATATGTCTTTGCCTTTTAATTGCCTCCATAATTTCCTCTACAAAAATTCCATCAATTATCTTTTCTTAGAAAAGTCAATCATTAGCTTATAAAAATAAAGTTCAAATTGAGTGAGATTTAAGTGAAAAGAATTTGAACTGTTCAGAAAGACATTTTATTTACTTTCATTTACTTTTGGCATGCTGCTGTCCAGTCCTTAGGTTAAGGTCATATTTTCAAAACTCATGGTAGAAGGAATCTTTTGTAGGATGTTTTGAAATTCTTCATTTTGTTGGACTTTGCTGTCCTATCTTCAGATCCAAAGGTGGTGAAAAAATTGTCACAAGAAACATTGTGAGGGAGAGATTTGAGGTAATATGAGCTTGACCAAAAATCTTATATTTCTGAATGTTTATGAACATTAAATTTTTTTCAACATTGTGATCAGTCCTAAAGCAATTATTCTATTACATTTCCCTCAGAAGCACCTATATGTTAATTCTATATCATAGCTTTTAAGATATATGCCCTTGGGTATGGAATTCTAGTTAATTCACTGGTGTAGAGACTGGTGATAAGAATGCAATTTCATTTCTTTCAAATCTCCTCATATTTTAACCTGTCTGTCTGTCTATCTATCTATCTATCTATCTATCCACCTGCCTACCTATTTATCAATTTATTTGTTTTTACCTTCAACCTATTCTGTAAAAGCACCCTAAAAACAATTGTGGTTTGGGGTCTGTTTTCATTTTCTAGGGCTGCTGGAATGCAGTGCACTAGAGATGCAATGGTTTTTATAAAGGGGATTTATTTAGTTACAAATTTCCAGTTCCTTGAAGAAAAGGCAGCTAGCTTTTATCTGGATTTCTCTGCCTCATAGGAAGGTACATAGCAAAGCCTGCTTGCCCTCTCTTCTGGCTTCTGGTTTCAAACAGCTTTCACAAAGATGTTTCCTCTCTGAGCTCCAAGCTGAGTTGCGCAGGGCTGCTTCTCTCTCTTCTGACTCCTCCTTTAAAGCCACCAGCTAATTATATTAAAACTTCACCATGGCGGAAGGCACTCCCCTTAGTTGACTGCAGATATAATCAGCCATGGATGAATTTCAGGTGCTGATGATTGAAGTCCACAGCAACAGATCAACTGGACAGCATGACCTGGCCAAGTTGACACCTGAACCTAACTACTGCAGGATCTGATAATTTATCTTGTACAACCTTCACACGTTGATTGGTATTTTATTTTTCCACTTTCACTTTCTTCTTTTAGCTCAAAGAACCAGATTTTCAGAAGATTATAAATCTTTTCTAACCAAAATTTAGGGATGCTATGCCCCAGAAGAAAGCACAAGTTAAGACCACGATAACAATGATCAGACAGTATCCATTTAAATATGTGTAAAAATTTAGCAAACTTTGCCAGGCCTTGTCAGCTTCTTCCCTTAAATAAAGGCAAGATGAGATTTCTCTTCCCACACAATTTCACAGCACAGAAACCATGTACAGAATAAATTCTGCCTAATGTAAATAGATGTCAGTTGCCTATGTAATATTCTATTTTGTATTCTTTTTTTTTACAGTGTATGTTGTTTGAATTTTTATATTTGTATGAGCCATCTTCATCCTGTTAAGATAGTCAATTTAATGTATCTAACAATTTCATATAAAGTGGGTGTTTAATAAGTATTAGCTGTTGATGATGATGTTATGAACCATAAAATTGCCAACACTGAACAGACAACATGATCATTTCAAAAGCTGTAAGCCAAGATGTTTATAAAAGATCATTTAATACAAGTTTCTACGGTTCTTCAAATGAACAAAAGAAAATGGATTTTCTGCTATTTGATGAATTGCTTTGACAATGTTACAGCTTAGTGACCACTCTACATGGCTTCACAGCTAAATTAAAAGAGAGCTGGAATATTCTACATTACAGTGTTTCTCCTTATTGCTACTAGAAATATATCAAGCAGAAAATGAAAATATTATTTTGAGTGTTTTTCATCTTCAGTTTTAGATCAAGTTTTACTTCTGAAATAAATTTTATGTAGTCTGAAATGCTGTGAAAATAAGAATCAATAAGAATGGCAGTTGAGGCTTCTGGCCAGAATATGCTGCTCATTGATGCCCTCAGAAAGTTTTTCCTTGTTTTTGAAACCTGGAAAGTGGCTATGGAAACCGAGTAGCAGAGTAATTTAGAAAACTGTATTAAACAGATCAGTTGGAGAAGCCAACTGAAGCCTTAAAATATTTCTATCAACACAGAATAAAATCATTTACAAATATTCTGGACACCTTTGGGGTAGTCTTGGGCTCTACTTTAATCACACTGAAATACACTTTCCACATCTGTTTTATTTGAAAATAAACTAAATAAATATAATTGTACTTCCCAGAATAAGGTAGAACTATTTTTAGTAACCTGCATTTGGAAAAATAAACCTTTATACAATGTAGAATTTTATGTAGCTACATAAACATAATAGCATGTTTTCTATGTGCTTATGTTAAGAAAAAAAAATAAAACTGTGCTGAAACTTTAAATGCATTACTTCATGAATTTTCACAACATTCCAGTAAAATAAAAACTCTTATTCTTCTCATTTTGTAGATGAGAAAACTAAGGTTTTAAAAGCTAAAGACATTGCCCAAGTAAGCAATAGGGCTAGATTCAATGTCACGTCTGCCTTGAAGTTCATGTTCTTAACACCTGAGTTGAATCATCTTACTATTAAATGTGGGAAATGCCCTGATGATCAATGTTCATTTAGTGTATTTTGCCAAAGTACTTCTATTCCGTCATTTCCATAGAAAGCCTCACTAAAATTTTTATAGTTGTTCCAACCCCTCTTAAATTATTTTTGAAACTATAACAAATGAAGGTGCCATAGGATTTAAATACTTGAATTCTGCAAACAGAATGAAATATAAATGAAGAAGGATATGCACAATAGCATTGTAGTATAGTCCCTTTCCAAAAAAAAAAAAAATTCTTCAGGTTTTATCTACTATGAAAATCTCCATAGACATATATTTTTCTTGCAATATCTCCTTTGTCCCTTGTAACTAAAATGTCTTTCTTTATCCCTTTTTGAGAAGACTCTTTACCCCAATCCTCACCCTATCCTTTACTTTCCATTGAAGAAGTCATTCCCAGTCCAGCTCAATGTCATATCTTACTGAAATCACTGCAGCAGTCAGCCTATATGAGTTTTTTGCTCCAGACCAGACTGTATTCTTCTTGAGCCTAGAGGCTCAAGAATTTTATATGAACAGAAAATTATATATGTATATATATTTGACATTGATCCTGCAGTAGCTCAATCTAGGCTTGTCATTAATGTGTAGAATACACTCCTGCCCTCCCCCCATTTTCAGGCAGAATACACTTTTTTGATTCTTGATTCTGGGTTTGCAAAATGTGACTTGATTTGACCAATGGATTTTAGCAGATAAGGTACAAGTAGAGCTTTCAAATGTTTGCATGGTTGGATGTTTACCCTCATACACCTCTGCTACTGCCAAGAATAGACCATACTCAATCTAGTTCATTGGTCTAGGAGAAAGAACAGCACACAAAGTCAAATTCAGCCCAATTAGCTGACCCTTGGCTGATTCACATACTTATGAAAATAAATAATTGTTGTTTTATGCTATTGAATTTGGGGACAGTTACCATCATCATTTTGACCAGCAAAGGAATATAGTTTAATCAATTATTTTCTAAATTTAGAAAACAATTCATTTACATAAACAAGCGCCTCTATGGGACATAGTCATATTGGCCCTGCTATAAGTTCTGAATTAAAACTGTCAAGACTTCTTTCTCAGTTGAAATAAACAAAACCATAGTGGGACTTTATTAAATCAAATGAAAAAAAACCCTGCTTTCCTCTGCCATTAAAAATCAAGGTCTGAAACCCTTATACCTCACATATCTCACATTTTACCTTCTGTTTGTTTTTTTTTGTTTGTTTTGTTTTTTTCACATGGGCAGGCTCTGGGAACCAAACCCAGGTTCTAGCACAGCAGGCAAGAACTCTGCCACTGAGACACGGCTGCCCACTCTTACCTTCTGTTTTTAACCGATAAGGAATAACATTTTAATATCCAAATATATTTTTTCTACTTGCATTGATTCTTCACTTTGATTTATGACTGCTTTTCTGATTAAGTTGGATATAATGAATAATCACCAACATAAAATTACATGGTTATTGACATTGCGGCTAAAACCCATTACTTTCTTTAAAAAATGTGATGATTATAGATCATTTGACAAAGTTCATGTACAAACCCAAAAGTGTATGTGTCAGCCAACTACATATACCCTGGGTCCATGGAGAAATGCAAAGTATGAAGCAACATAATACGATGGAAAATGATTCTTTCAAAAGAAATGGCTCACAGTTCTACTTTGGGTTCAGCCACTCCTTTATTGATTATGAAAATAAATTAATCTTTTCACTTCTCAATTTCCACGTCTGAGAGGAAATAAGTATATTCAGTTTAATTCCCTCAAAAGTCTCTTTCAGCTCTAATGATATATGATTCCACTATTTTATTAAACATTGGTCCTTGTCCTGGGGAAAAATTAGGAAAGTTGCCTGCCTAGGAGGGGGCATAGAGATCTTTAGTTCCCACGGGGGAAACAGACATCCTTCAACATCACAGATTCATACACGCTTCCTGCACCAAAGTATGACTTACTCCTTCCAGTGGGTCTGCTCGCTTATTTAGGACTACTCCCAGCTCCCTCTCCATTCCTGCCATCCTTCCTGGAATTCGATCAGCTCCTCAAATGGAACATATCATCTGCACGCAGTGCTCCTGCTACTCAGCTCCCTGCCTTGGTAACTCCTACTCAGCTCTCAGGTCACGTCTAAGTTCACCTCCTCAGGAAAACTTTCTTTGATGCCCATATTAGGTAGCTTGCTATAATCTCCAAAAAGCATATTATGCTTTTCATTTCTTATAAATAACTTACAACTATTTAGTGTCAGCCTTTGTCACACTAGACTGAAAGCAGTGATAGTCTCCCTTATTTTTGCCATGTACACTATCCCCTCCACAATGCCTGGTGCTCAGTGGAGAAGTGATTTTAAAATTGATATCACTTTGAATATTGTATTGCTTCTTATTCTAATTCTGAGGATGTAAAAACTAGGACTTAGTTTTCACAGTGGTTGGGATAAATGAAGTTAAATTGGATATTTTTTGAGCAATAATTTCCCGAAGGAAGTTGATGTATTGAATATAAAATAATAATAAATAACTCTAGCCAAGAAAGAGCAAGAACAAAAAGCATAAATCTTACTCAAATATAAAAGTTTTTGCATGTCATGATTTAAAGCCCTGTTTATTCTAAAAAGAAAATTGAAATATTATCATAAGAATCCCACACAAAATATTACATGTGGCTTTGTCATTCTTCCTAGGCAAGAGAAACCAAATCTTACAGACTACAAGATCTCAACAAAGAAACTGAAAACAATATGAAGAAAGGAGATGTCTCAAAAGACTACAGTAATGGGAAACCCAAAAGGGTTCAGCAGCTAACAGGCCACCATCAAATAGCAACGTAGCAAACCTGGAGTAAATTCTGAGGGATGGACTTATTGCTGAATTCATACAAAGAATGTCCCATTGAAACTATCTCAGGTTAATATGATGAATAAATATTGAGTACAATATTCTTGGACAGTACAATGAATATATCAATACTTACTATATCAAATTTAATGAGAATGTTAGACCTGGAGGAATACAGACTATTTAATTCAAGCTCCTCGTTTTAAAAATATGGAAACTGTCCTTACAGCAAATATTAAAATCAGCAATGCATGGTATACTCCAGAGGAAAATAGTAATTTATATAGATGACTTGGACTCCACCTGATTGTGCAAACATTGTAGTATATCTCTTTAACATGCTAACATTATGTTATATATCACAAATAATTTAGTTCCCCCCAAAACTAGCAACTTGTTGTATTTTGATTACAATTAAACAATGCTTTTATTTTTTGTTAGAGTTCTTTTTAGAGACTATTAAATCATCATTTCAATGTGTTCAAAATATGACTTAGATCTCATTAAATTTGTTTTCACTTAAGTTAAAGGACAGGATACAGGAAAATAGGAAATGTTGATAAAATAAAAAAATTCATTATATATTTAATGCTTTGGCTTACATAATTTTATTTCACTAACTTGATTTTATAGTACTAGAAAATTAAGAAATACCTGGGATAATTTAAGAGGTACATAAATTGTAAGCAGCCTTAGATGTTAATTTATTATTCATTAATTACTTAGTGCCTTATATTAGTGCATACTTTTAAAATTAACAATTTAAGCATCAATTTTTAATAATATAGTAATTCTTTAACATTAAAAGTCATTTTAGTTTTATGTTTGTCTTATTGAGATCTTTTGCAGATGGCAGATTGATGTATTTATTGGACATCATCTACCCATTTGAACTGCGGTCAGCACTGTGAGTGTACAGTAATGAATAGGGCAGTATTTCTGTTTAGATATACTAAATTAAAGGGCAAAAAAGAATAGACACAAATAATTACATTGCCAAATATTATTTCTCCACTATACAAATATATGCTGGAGACAGTTGTTTTTTTTTTTTTTTTTTTTTTTTTTTTGCATGAGCAGGCACTGGGAATCGAACCCAGGTCTCTGGCATGGCAGGTGAGAAAGTTTATTTTTAAATGTACTCTAATCAGAAATATAACAGGAATAGGATTTGGTGTCCTAAATATGATAAGACATCTTGAGAAATATCCCAATAAAAAAGTGAAAATTTTATATAAATGGAGTGAAAGAAAGGTATTTCTACTTCCCAGCAAGAATCAGTTCCTTACAGAAGTCAGGTATCTTTCTGGGAACTTGCCACCAAGAGTAAGAGATAAGGGGTCAATTGCAAGGAATTGAACCACCTTGCATAATAAGCCTAAGAATGTTTTAATGAAACAAAAAATTGAATAAAAATTTCAGGACTTGAGTTTTGCTTGTATAAAAATTTATCCTATTTTTATGGCTATTATAGCATCAGTATTTTTTTCCTAACAGATTTAACGTACTAGGAAAAAGTAAAACTTGATCTCTTTCAAAATCTAGCCACTTCAGCATTGGAAATAAAAATTCTGAGAATGCATTATTCTTTCCTACTAAAATCCTTTCAAATTAAACATTGTTCTTACCTTCTTTTTGTCGAAAATGGTCAAAATGTTCTGCTCATAATCTTTTTTTCTTAATTCCCCCAAATAATAATAACTTCAAAAATAATACAGCTTACATCATTGTTAAAGTCTGAATTGTTATTTGGTAAGGTTGACACAGAAATTTTTATACAGCTGCATTGATGTATAACCAATGAACAAAAATTGCCCATACTTACAGTGTACAATTTGATGAATATTGCCACACCTGTATACCCATGAAACCATCCTTACATCCAAGATAATCAACATATTTATCCCCAAAAAGTTTTCTCCAGCCCCTTTATACCTCCTTCCCCACCCTCCATTCTAGCAATCAGATAGTATCTAATCAGCGTTCTCTCACTATAGATTTTAGATTGAATTTTCTCTAGCATGTTACATAAATAGACTCATACAGCATGCACTCTTTTTTGTCTGGCTTCTTTCACTCAACATAATGATTTAGATTTTTATCCATGCTGTTGCATGTATTAATAGTTTTCTTTTTTGTTGATGAGTAGTTTTTCCACTGTGTGGACATACCACACTTGTTTATACACTCAACTATTGATGGGTTGTTTCTAGATTTGAGTTTAAAAAAAATTGCTATGAATATTCATGCAAAAGTCTTTGTATGAATATTTCCTTTCATTTCTCTTGGAAAATTTTCTAGGAAAAATATAGCTGGGTCATGTATTTAAGAAAGTATTCAACTGTTTTCCAAAGTGGTTGTACCACATACTTATGATACACAGGTATTTTAGGAGACTTCTATTTGTACTATATCCTTGTCAATGCTTTTTAATCTTTACCATTTTAGTAGGTGTGTGTTTGAGGTTTTAATTTATATTTACTTATTGACTAATAATGGAGAACATCTTTTCATGTTTTTTAGCCATCTGTATCTCTTTTTATACTGAAGGATCTGTTCAACTTTTCATCTATTTTTTAATTTGGTTGTCTGTTTTATTTTATTATTAATACAATTATTTTATTGTTGATTATTGACATACTTTAGTTGTTAAAATAAATTATATATTCTGGATAAAAGTCCCTTATTATATATGTATTTTACAAATATTTTCTTCCTGTCTATAGTTTGTCTTTTCATTTTCTTGATAGTGCTTTTAGATGATGAAGAAGTTTTCAATTTTGATGAAGTCCAATGTATCAATCTTTTTTTGGGGAGTGTGGGGTACATCGTCTGGGAATCAAATCTGTGTCTCCAGGCATGGACAGTGGGCATTCTAACCTCTGAACAACCTGTGTTCCCAGACGTAACAACTTTATCTTTTCTACTTCATGCTTTCCATCTTCTGGTTAAGAAAATGTTCACAAAACAAGGTGGGAGCTTCTCTTCTCTTCCATGTTTTTTTTTTTTTCTTAAATGTTTCACAGTTTTAGCACTTAAATTTAGGTTTATGTCCATTTTAAATTAATTTTTTTTCTATTATATAAGTCAGGTTCGATGCTACATTCAAAAATTTCAATTTATTTCATGATATGATTTAAGAACCACTAAGACCAACAATATCTTAGTTTAAAAAGTAATGGCATTTAGGCAAAAAGATTAATAAAGACATTTTCCCATTGTGGATATAATCTGTTAGTAGAAACTAATACAGGACTCCAATATATCTATGTTTTCTTTACTGAAAAACAGCAACGAACATATTGAATATTACTTATTTAACTCAACTATAACAGCTCCTACTTAGGAATACATAATCAACCCTGGGCCCATTTGTAGTATTTTTCTCTGTTAATACATTTTAAAAATAAAGATACCAGATTACAAAAGTGTTAGCTATATTACTTTCTTTCCCTTCTATGTTGAAATAATTAAACAACAAAGAGATAGTATGTGTGTTAATCAGAGCTCATTTAGTCACAAGTGATAGAAATTGAAATGAATATAGGTTAAACAAAGAAATCTACAGACTCATACAATTGGAAAGATGAAGGTCTAGCATTCCTTTCAGGCATGACTAAATTCAAGGTTTCAATTATGTTCAGAATATTCTGTTTTATTTCTTTCCATCTTTTGGTTCTGCCTTTCCTCTGGTAAGTTATTGACATAAGACAACCAAGTTAACTCCAAGTAGCTCCAAGTTTAATGATCTCTAAAGCTTAGAAAATAGATTTTCTTTAACCTAACATGTAGATCAATTGTCCCAGATCCTGGACTGATAACTGCATCAAAGGAAATTCTCATTAGTTCAACCCAAACAAAAGAGCCTTACAGAACTGGGACAGATAGAACTCATCAAAACCTTCAGCAATTCAGCCTTCAGCAATTCAGTTTTGAGAAGAAAGAGGAAACCTTACTGTACAGGCAAACTACAGACACAGGTGAGAGAGAGAGAGAGAGAATTTACCCTTTGAAATTTACATACAGTTCTGAATAAATTGTCTGGATAACAAATCTTTAAAAGGCAACAAGCTCACTTCCTTTTATTTAAAATTTTGTTGTTCAGTAATTTCTTTCTATACCTAAATTCAATAGATTATTTCATTATTTTTTAATGATAAAAGTATTTAAGGTGGAAAATCTTTCTATGGGTGTAATGACAATTAAACTCAAAGAAAATGTATAACCTCAAATTCAATCAAATAAAGGAACTGAAAAGAAAGCATGTCCTCATTATATTACAATGGAAATAGAAATATCATGAATAATTTAAGGAAGAAAACCCTCAAAACTAGTGAAATTGTAACAGCATGGTTTTGACATAAAATAGTTAATATACAAATAGTTATGTATACAAACTAACTATATATAAAATAGTTATATATACAAACTTATTCTGTGATAAACATGACATTTAAGTCATGTGAGAAAATGATGGCCTAATTAATGGTATTGACAAAATTGTATTTCCACCTAGAAGAAAACATCCAGCCTAAACATAAAAATAAATTCCAGATGGATTGTAGTTTGAAATGTAAAAGAACACATAAACAAATGAAAGAAAGAAAAGAAATAGAGAAAGAAAAAAGAAAGAGAAAGAACAATATTATAAGGGAATAATTGTATAATTTTGATGGAAATCTTTAAAAGATGTACACATATACGCAAATATGGATGTCAATAAAAAGAATGACAGATTTGTTTGAAATAAAAACAAACAAAAACTTAGAATGGAAAATTACTTCAGAGAGTCAAAATAAACTGGGAGAAAATGTTTGTAACATATATGACAAAATATGACAAAATTAATACTCCTTATATGTCAAAAGTACCTAAAACTTGATAAAAATAAAAGAAAAAAAGCCCAAGAGAAAATTTGGCCTAGGGCAGATGAAGTTATGCTGTATATCAGTCAGACATGCTTTAAGGCAAATTAACCCAGAAATCCTAAAGGTTTAACAAAACGTAATAATTTAGCCAGGGGGTGGTGTGCAGCAGGGAACTCTGTTTTTCATAATCCCTCTGGGACATAGGCTAAAAGAAACAGCAGCATCTTATAACACACCTCCGATTTGTGGAAGATGTGACCTTATTGTTTGTTTTGAAAGAGAACAAGTGATACAATGCCTTGGCCTTGGATTGACTAAAGACATTTTCATTTACATTTTAGTAGACACAGGTCCACACTTAATGTCAAGATGACAAGTGTCTTAGTTTACCAAGCTGCTATGACAAATACTACACAATGGGTTTGCTGAAAGAACAGGAATTTGTCTCATGGGTTTTTTGTGGTTAGAAAGCTTGTTTCTTCCAGGGGTCGGTAGCACTCTGGTGTTGGCTCACCCTAGCAATCCTTGGAGTTCCTTGGCTTTCCCATCCCACAGTGATGCCGTTCCTTTCCCTTTAGGATTCCATCGACTTCCAGCTTCCAGATCTTCCCTGGGGCTTTTTCCTGGCTGAGTTTCTTCTGCTATTAAAGGACTCCAGTAATCCAGGTTTACTAGTTACCTATTCTCATTGAGTCGGGCACACCTTAACTAAAAATGACATCTTCAAGAGGTCTTGTTTACAATAGATGCACATAATGTGGGTGAAAATTAAGAATATATCTAAATTGAGATTTGTAATTCAAGCTACCACAACAGTAAAAGTGTAATTTTCTGTTTACCCAGAATTAGAGGAAAACCAGATAAACTGTGACAATAATACCTTCCATAGGATATGACCTGGAAATATTTCATAGACGATGAAATCCAGGATGTTAATAAGTCTAGAAAAGGTGATAAGCAACTCCAGTAGCTATTAAACACAATGATATCCCATTTTAAAGACACTTAAAACAAATCTTTTAGCAAAAACCTAAAAGATTGATAGTGTTCTGTGTCGGTATATAGGGAAAGGGCCTGTTTTTACGCTGCTAGGAAGAGTGGGAATATAAATTATAAGAAAGAATTACACAGAATTTATTACATATTTAAATGTGCATAATATTTTCAGAATCTGATCCTCACATTATAAATAAGGCACGTATGGGTATTTGTACAAGGATATTATTTCAAGAGTGTAATCTCACAATAAAGACAGACTATTGATTCATGTTAATTATGATGTGTCCATGTTGTGGAGTCATTAAGAAGAATGCCACATACATATGTATTGATTAAGAAGACAATCATGATATAATGATAAATGAAAAGACAATTAGAGACTAATATGTAGAGTTTTTTTAATCTCATACAGAAAGAAAGGCAAATAATGGAAGAAAGGGAGTGAGGAATAGACGAGCAGTGAGAGAGAAAAAAAGAGGGAGAAAAAGGAAGAAAGCAAGAAATACATTCTATGAACATAAAACCAAGATCTGCACATTTGAAAATTGTCCAAGTTTTTGATATACAAATTAGTATTTTAAAATATTAATAGCTATTGCAGAATTTGTCTGTAAACTGTTTTAATCACCTGAAAAAATGTTGTTTATTGATAAAGAAAAAGAGACAGCTCCACGGTTAAATAAGCACTTTTAAAAATGCTAGGATGTTTAATTAAATTTTAACTTAATTGGAGTCAAATAGATGTAAAAGTTTTCTTTACTTTTCAAATATTTGGTAACAATCTATAATATCTGGCATATGTCCTAATGTCTAAGTTAAGGAGTTGTATTTAGATAAATGAAGGAATATATATTCCTTAGCTGTAAAATGAGTGAAATGTACTCTGAGTTCACTTTAGTCCATTAAAATTAAGGATTCTAAACACTTAAGAAAAATCATAATCTTTCATGAAGATATACCGTTTTAAAATTTTAGGTCATTAAAAGCAGATGGCTTCATAAAAAATTTAAGGTCTAGCCATGTACTTTAGTTGAGTGCTATTTCAAAATTTAAATGTCTAAATAAATTTTGCTTTAGGATAAGATTTATAAAAATAATATAACATTTCTGAAAGGCAGTGGTATAAAAACACAGAATTCAGAGTCATATCTGAATTTTGCCACTTACTAGCCATGCACTGTTGAGCAAATTATTTAACTTGCTGTTCTTCAATTAATTCATCCATAAAATAGGGGTGATAACATTGTTTACCTTATAAGGCTGCTGTGATAATTAAGTGAGATGATACACGTACTTACAAAAGTATGTAGCACTACAAACCACACAATAAGCATTTACTTTATTGAAAGTTCCCAATAGGGAACAAAACAGACCAAATTTTCTCCCAACATGATGCTTATAATCTAGTCTTCTTTCCCATCTGTAAAAACGAGTAATAATTCTTAACTTTTGGAGTTCTAGTGAGATTGAATAAGTTTAAGTAGGCAAAATGCTTGTGACATTAAATCCTCTTTATAAGTGGTAATGATCCCTTTTACATTCCTTAGACTTTCTAAGGTAAAGATGAAAACACTACAAAAAGTAGTGCAGTATTATTGGATGCTGATGTGCCCATTGAAAAGAGCTAGATTCCTTTTTGCTGCCTTTTTTATTAATATGCATTGGAAATAACGACAGTACTAAAACAAGGGAAATGTGGCAAGACGGATGATGAGGCTAACCTTTCTTTTCAGCAGGAATACTTAGCATCGCTTCCTGAATCATAGTTTAGACAAACACATAACTCTCCTGTAAATCATGGTAACCATCACTTGTTGCACCCAACATGGACATTACTGGTTTAAACACGTAAGGAATCTTATTAAATTTACCAAGAGTTGGGTGATATTTTATGAATTTTTACTATTGCATACAGTAGTCATCTCATTGCCAGGCAAATAATCAACATTAAATGAATCCTACTTGAATAAGAGTGAATTGCATTTGTAATAAAGGACTATTTTCTCAAAATGCAATGTTTGTTGTTTTTCATCCTTTATGGGAAGCCCTGCACAAACTATAGAAAAAAACATTTGTAGTTCCCCAAATTAAGGCTGAGTTCTAAAGACAATGATGAGTTAGGCATCAATTAGGTATGATTTTACATTCACAGCATTAACAGTTGGGTTCTAACTATGTTATTTGGAGCACTAGAGTTCTTCCAAGATTTGTAGGAACTAAGGAGCATTTCTAATTGGGTAGGCTTCCTACCCCAATTCTGCCAAAGAAGCCCGGCTTTTAATCTTTTACTATTTGGGGCTATTTACAGATTTCATGTGAAATTTATTTTCTTTAAATAGGTTCAAAATCACTGTCTTAGGGATTTTAGCAAAATACAAAGAATTAAAATATATTGCAAAAAAAAACAATATCTAAATGATATATTTAGTCACTACCTTCAAAAATGGAAAACTCGAAAAGAGAATATCTGATAAAATAAATATTGAATTAAGAGGACATCTACATTTAATGCTATTTCACCAAATCTACATTTGACAAAAGAAGATATCTTTAGATCAAATCTGGAAAAGTTTTAGCAGGTGTTCCATTTAGAACCAACACACTACTTAACAGAGAGCATGGTAATTATGGAAATTATATTTAGTAGGAGAAGTTGCTGAAGCTATCTGCACATCAATATTTGAAATTTCTCAAAATGAACCCTGCTTCAACTCTGAGCTCAGGTTTTAAACTATGGAGAATGTAAAACATGACTTTAACAGTTAGGAAAAAAAGTCATGATAAATTAAACTTTTGAGGATATAATTTATCCTTTATTATACCTGATTTTATGGGCCAAGTAATTTGTTCAGTTTATTGAGCAAAATTATTAGTTACCTTGATGAAACAGCACAGGGGATGCTAACGGAAATACAAAGATGAATATGAGCTATTCCTGTCTGATTATATATTATGTTGGTATGAGGTTTGTAGGTCAGAAAAAGTGGTCTATTGCAGAGGGAAGAATTAAGGAAAGCTTCACGGAAGAGGATATATTGAACCATTGTCTTCCTCACAGTAGAGTGAGGAAAAGCTGAGCTAAAATTAGTATAAGGATCAAGTCAGAATGTATTGACTGTCCAAAGAAACAAAAGTATGAAACAGTCTGCTGGGCTCAGAGAATTATATCTAACTTGATAAAATTGGAGTGTAGGTCAAAGCCAAAAACTTGGTAGAAAGCAGAAGATAAGACCTAAACAGATTTTAGACTTAATCTCTAGGCGATGGAAGGTATGGAAACATATTAAACAGGGTTATAATATGATCATCTCTGAGTTGCTGGAATATCACCATTAACCCTGTGGAGCTCACATTGGAATAAATAAAACTGGAGAGAGGGAGGAAAATAAGGATACTACTCAAAAACATTCTCCTGGTTGGTAGAGGATGAATTGCAAATTTCTCATATCTGTGAATACTTGTGTACAAATAGCTAGTGTATACTTTTTTTCTGCCACTAAATTATGATCTTCCTGAGAGAGGTGGCATTTAGCTGTTCTTTCTATATTCAAAAACTCATTCAGTATCTGGTACATAAGCAGATCTTTAGGAAATATATTTTTTAATTACTGTTGAAACTAAACAGAAAGATAACAAAATAATGCATGATTGTCCTACTTTATAATGTACTCCAGCTCTTGAGCTGCAGTGGAGTGGAGAGCTATGTAAATATCTATAGAGCTCCCCTACTAACACGACTTGTTCATGAGCTGTAATGACTGTGTTCCTTGTTGAAGCATTGTTTTTAATGATTAATATAGTTTCTAAGGTTTAAATGACTGTAGAGTTTATGACAGGTAGTTTCCAGAGGCTGGAAAAATAATGAAACCAAGAGAAACATAAGGATGTCAGGATCACCTATTATGCCAGTTTGAAGGTATTATATACCCCAGAAAAGCCACGTCCTTTAATTCTCTTCAATATTGCTGGGTAGGATCTTTCTTGTTGTTTCCAAGGAGATGTGACCCACCCAATTATAGGTGGTAACTTTTGATTAGATGCTTTCCATTGAGATGTGTCTCAACCCATTCAAGGTGGGTGGTTTACTGGAGCCCTTTAAAAGGCCACCATTTTCGAAAAGGCTTTAGAGCCACCAGAGCCAACTGAGCCCACATAGGCAGAGACCTTAGAAGATGCATAAAGAAAATGCCCCTGGGAAAGCTGGTGAAGAGGCCTGGAGAAAAAGCTAGCAGAACCATGTGGCTTTCTAGCTGAGAGAGAAACCCTGAACGTCATTGGTCTTCTTGAATCAAGGTATCTTACCTGGATACCTTAGTTTGGATATTTGTATAGCTTTGCCTCGATTTGGACATTTTCATGGCTTTAGAACTGCAAACTTGCAACTTAATAAATTTCCCTTTTTAAAAGCTGTTTTGTTTCTGGTATATTGTGTTTTGGCAGCTTACAAACTAAAAACAGCTAGCTATATAGAGGAGGAGGAGAAAAGAAAGGAAAAAAAGAGAAATCAACACATTCAACATAAGGTGACCATTCTGCAATTTGAATAAATTATTTACTGGAGGTAGATGTGGATTTTAAATGGAATGGTGAAATCTTTAAAACCAGAATGAAGCTAAGCTTTTCTCTTTCCTTTTTTTTAAATATTATACAAAATTCCTGAACTATTGAAATTAGTATAGTACCAAGTCTATGCAGAAATAAAAAACATAGAATGTGCATCCTGACTCCTTGAAAACATCATGCATTCACTTTTCATGTGTTGAAACACAAAGACATAACAAGCTAGTGTTTGAAAGAGGAAACTCTGATTAAAAATTATTATTATATAAGCAAAAGTCTTCATGTTGTTAAAATAAAGAATAATGATTTTTCCAACAGGGGTAATACTAAATTCAGGCAACGTAATATTTTGATAGAGTCTTTGACATTTTTATAATTTTAAAACATATATTTCTCATTTAATTTATGAACATTTGCATGTTTTTCAGCCACAAATCCAAATTTGCATTTCTAATATGTACATTGCATGTGTACATCAATTGTCTATATTTGATTTTTTAAAATCAAGATTCAACACATTCCAAAGATACTCATAATTTGACAATGCTTACATCTAAAACTTATAAATTTAGCTGACTAAAATATTTGTTGTGCACAAGTAATTAATCACAAATATGTACCACTACCAGAACTTGAATATGTCCAGCATGACATAAATTGTGATCTATGATTTACACAGGAATTAATAATCCCAACACACTAGGACCCTGATTTCATCTGAAAAAATCACTGATGGAATACAAACAAAAATGAGTACATTGGAATATTTGAGGAATCATATCCTTTACTGTTGCATTTAAGTATCTATTAATTAGAAGATAGTTTTGCTAAGCAAAATATATAAACTATGTAAAATTATGTGGTCTATTCAGGGAATGGCTAAGAGTCCAGAGTGGGCAAAGCAAAAGGATAGTATAGCAGACTGGGGAAGAGATGCGTTATGCAAAATAGATACATTTTAAATGGAAAACCAATTTTATTTAAGAAAAAGTGATATCAACATTTAGTTGAATTTAGTTAAATTAAAGAGGAAGTTATTTTATTGGAATGTATGCTTGCTTCTGTTCTGGGAATCTTTTATTTTGTACTAGGCAATTTAAACATGAATTTAAAAGCATTCTATGGTGTTATTAAGATAACATATTTCTGAAAGTAGCAATTTGTCATTACCTTTGTAATTAACCTTGAAGCCAACCGATCCAACACTTTCATCTGTTTGAAGGTGCAGCCACATTTGGCTACTCATGCTCACTATCAAGTCTGGCACAAAGCTTCCAGTCAACCTAAAAGATGGATAAAGAATGGAAAAATGTGTTACCAGGAAAAAACCTCTAAATGCAAGTTATGAGAAAGATGTGCTTCTCAATATTTTCTTCACTAGAAAAAGCGACAACTGTCAAATAAACTTGTAAGACTATGTGTCTATATAAAAGAAGAATAAATCTATACAATTTAGTGATTAAGACTTAATATGAACAAAACATTTATGTATTTAACTAGGTTAATTCTTTCATATTTCTGAGGCAAGATTATTAAATGCAAGTGATTTTAACCTTTCAAGTTTCAAAAAATATCATTGTAAAGAAATTCTGTGAAAAAATTCAAATACTATATAAAACAATATATGGCAAGGAGTATAATCTAACCCCTGTTAATACTAATATGAGATACACAAATCTTACAGTAAAGTACTTACATTATAAGCTAGTCATGCCATATATATATGCCATATATATACATACTGTAAATGGTATTATTTTAAGGAGCATATTGATAATTCGATGTGGCACCTGAATCTATACATTAATAATGTTTCATTCAATAATGCTCATTATGAAATTTTATAACTATAACAAGTGAAAAGACTTAATGTTTCCTGTGGCCTTAATTATGTTGTAGTCACATGGTTTGAACCAAAGCCAAGGGTCATAAAAAGGAAGAAAGAGATTAGTAAAAAAAGGATATTGAGAATTAAAAACAAAATGACATTTGATTCCTGGACCACGCACCTAAAAAAATAATGATAAAGAAAATCAAGAAAACCAAAAGTTGATTCTTCAAAAAGATCAATAAAATTGAGAAACCCTTATCAGATCGGCAAAGAAGAAAAGAAAGAAGATGGAAATAAATAAAATCAGAAAAGAGTTGGGGGCCATAAGTACTTACCCCAGAGAAATGAAAAGGAACATAAAAGGACACTGTGAACAACTATGTGCCTACAAATTAGACAACCTAGATGAAATGGACAAACTCCTACACACACACAAACAACCTACACTGAATGTGGAAATAAATAAGACCTCAACAAATAAAAAGAGATTGAGTCAGTCATCAAAAACTTCCCAACACAAAAATATCCCAGGACCAGGTGGCTTCACAGGTGAATTCCGAGAAGAAAACCCATTCTGCTCAAACTCTTCCAAAAAAATTGAAGAGCAGGGACTATGTAACTCATTCTATGAGACCGACATCACCCTCATATTAAAGCCCTGTAAAGATACTACAAGAAAATAAAATTATAGATCAATTTCTCTTTCAATATGGGT
This sequence comes from Myrmecophaga tridactyla, assembly GCA_004026745.1. Taxonomy (NCBI): domain Eukaryota; kingdom Metazoa; phylum Chordata; class Mammalia; order Pilosa; family Myrmecophagidae; genus Myrmecophaga; species Myrmecophaga tridactyla. The sequence goes on along the minus strand of PVIY010025742.1, from coordinate 930 downwards.
GCACAAATCTTCAACAAAATATTTGCAAATCGAATCCAACACATTAAAAGAATAATATACCATGACCATGTATATGTGGGTTTTATCGCAGGTATGCGAAAGTCACTCAACACAAGAAAACCAATGAATGTAATACACCACATTAAGAAAGGAAAGGAAAGAAAAACATATGATAATTTTGATTGATGCAGAAAAGGCATTTGACAAAATCCAGCATCCCTTCTTGACAAAAACACTTCAAAAAAATAGGAATAGAAGGAAACTTCCTCAACACAAAAAAGGGCACATACGAAAGACCCACAGCTAACCTATGCTCTCTGGTGAAAGACTGAAAGTTTTTCCTCTAAGATCTAGAACAAGACAAGGATCCACTGTCAAGACTGTTTTTGAACATTGTATTAAAAATTCTATCCAGAGCAGTTTAGGCAATGCAAAAGAAATGAAATGCATCCAAACTGAAAAAGAAGAATTAAAATTTTCACTATTTGCAGATGACATGACCCTAAATATAGAAAGTCCTGAAAAATTTACAACAGAGCTCCTAAAGCTAGTAAACGAAATCAGCCAAGTGGCAGGGTACAAGAGCAACATGCAAAATCAATAGTGTTTCTATATACTAGCAATGATCAATCCCAGAAGGAAATCATGAAAAAAAAAATTCCATTCACAACAGTAACTAAAAGAATAAAATATCTAGGGATGTCATGGTTAGGGACACGTGTCAACTTGGTCAAGTTGTGGTACCTGTTTATCTGATTGAGCAAGCACTGGTCTGTCTGTTGCAATGAGGACATTTCATAGGATTAGGTCATGATCACGTCAGCTGCATCCACAGCTGATTCCATTTGTAATCAGCCAAAGGGGAGTGTCTTCTGCAATTAGTGATGCTAAATCTAATCATGGGAAGCCTTTTAAGGAGAACTCAGAGGA
>PVIY010025741.1:0-36300 GCA_004026745.1 Myrmecophaga tridactyla | reverse complement strand
TGGTGAATCAGTTCTCCATATTGAGGATTTCAAGTTCAAAGATGGAATCTCAACACCCAATGCTTCTGAGCCCATGGAGAGAAGCATGATCCGTATACTCTGTATCTGAAAAGTGGCACCAGCATCCAGAGAAAGACACCTTGACTCAAGAAACTCTAATCTGGGAAGGCATGTGCCTGGCATCTGCTGGTCCTTTGGCTTCTGGTTTCAAACAGCTTACCCGGGGGCACTTTCTTTCTGTATCGCCCAAAGTCTCTGTGTCACTTTTTTCAAAATGGCTCCCTCTTAAAGGACTCCAGTAAGTGACCCACCCTGAATGGGTGGAGACACCTCTCCATGGAAACCACCTAATCAAAAGGTCCCAAGCCCAACTGGGTTCATCAAATCTCAATGGAAACAATAAGAAAGACCCCACCCACAATTGGGTGGGTTACTTCTCTATGGAAACAACCTAATCGAAAGGTCCCACCCTAAATGATATTGAATCAGGTTTAAAAAGATGGCTTTTCTGGGGTATACAAGAGCCTTTGACCAGCACAGTACACATGTCTGGTACATTTATTATAATGAATGAACCAATATTGATACATTATTATTAAAGTCCATGCCTTATTCAGATTTCCTTGGTTTTTACCCAATATCCTTTTTCTGTACCTGAACCCCAGGGTACCCCATCCCAATCCCATTTAGTTGTCATGTCTCCTTTGGCTCCTCTGGATGGTAATAGTTTGTCAGATTTTCCTTGTTTTGATGACCTTGACAGTTTTTCAGATCCAGCAGTGAGGTATTGTGTGGAATGTCCCTTGACCTGTGTGTACGCTGACCTGTGCATATACATGAGTCTCTAAATGTTTCTCTCTGTAACCCCTTGCTTCTGTATTAAGGTATATAGGATGTGTGCATACTGACATCTCAATTCTAATCATCACCTGAATCATTCTACCCCGCTCCTGCTGCTGGTATGGAATATCCCACCCCCAGGGTGGGAAATCTGCCTTGCCCTAGCTGCCGTCATCTTCTCAATTGTGCAGTTCATGTAGACAGCTGTTTTGCCCTTCGTCTTCCAGATTCCACTCCTTTCCAAGGTTGCTTACGTCAGCACTTTTTCTCACACGCTATTCAGTGAGATTGTTTCATAAGTTTTCAATATAGATATGTTTTTTGTTTGTTTGTTTTTCACATTTTGCATTTCATCCTGGGTTCCCTCCACCTCCTAAATGATTTTTAAAAATTTTTCATACATAGTTCCATTCTTTTTGCTCTTAAATCCTATGGGTTTTGACAAATGCGTAATGCCATGTATCTGCCATCAGAGTATTCTACAGAATACTTTCACTGCCCTAAAACATCCTGTGTCTCAACTCTCCTCCTACTCTTCAAACCCCTGTCAGCCACTGAACTTTTTGGTGTCACTAATGTTTTGCCTATTCCAGAATATCATATAGTTGGAATCAGACAGTATGTATCCTTTTCAGACTGGATTTCTTTTACTTATAAGATCCACCCTTGTCTTTTTGTTGCACATTGGCTCACTTTTTTTAATTACCGAATTCCATGATATGGGTTTACACAGCTTATTCATCCATTTACCTATTGTCTGGTTGCTTCAAGTTCCTGGCAATTATGAATAAAACTTCTATAATCATTTACATACAGGTTTTTTTGGGGAAGATATAAGATTGCAAATCAGTTAGGTAAATACCTAGCAGTGTGATTGCTGGTCATATGCTAAGGCTATGTTTAGCTTTGTAAAATAAGGCCAAAATGTATTTGAAAGTAGCTGCACCATTTTGCATTCCCATCAGCAATGAATAAGTTCCTGTTGCTGTTTATTTTATTTAATTTTTTTTTTGTTATTTTTTGGTTTCACTGCCAGCAGTTTGCATTGATTTTAGCCTTTCTAACAGGTATGTAGGAGCATCTCATTGTGGTTTTAATTTGCAATTCTCTGATTACATATGATGCTAGAGCATCTTTTCTTATGCTTATCTTCTTTGATGAGATATCTGTTTGGATCTTTGCCTACTTTTAATTGGATTGTTTGTTTTCTTATTCTTGAGTTTTAAGTACGCTTTGAATATTTTGGATACAAGCCCTTTATGAGTTATGCGGTTTGTATGTAATGTTTCTTAATCTATGGCTTTTGTCATTCTCTTAACAGTGTCTTTTGCAGAGCAGAAAATTTCATTTTATTGAAATCCATTTTATCAATACTTTTCTTTCATGGATCACGCTTTTGGTGTTCTATCTAAAAACTTATTGCCAAGAAAAAGAAAAAGAAAAAACCCATTGCCAAACCCAAAGTGAACCAGTTCTTCTCCTGTGTTACCTTCTAGCTATTGTTGTTTGGCACTTTACATTCAGGAACATGATCCACGTCGAGTTAATTCTTGTGGAAGCCGTAAGGTCTGTGTCGCCGTTCATTTTTTTGCAGGAGGATGTCCAGTTGTTTTAGCACAATTTATTACAAAAATGATGCTTTCCCCACTGAAATGAAATGTCTTTGCTTCTTTGTCTGAGATCAGGGGACTGTGTTCATGTATGTCTGCTCCTGGGCTCTCCGTTACCCTCTGCTGATCTATGCTGATCCTTTCCCTGCCCTGTGGGCGGAGCTCTGACACCTGCAGCTTTAGGGTTAAGTCTTGAGTCAGGGGTATGAAGCCTTCAGCTCTGCTCCTGTCTTCAGTCTTGTGTTAGCTATTCTAAGGTCTTTTGCCTTTCTTTATAAACTTTAGAATCAATTTATCAATTATCTGTCAAATAGTCTGCAGATTTTAATTGTCATTTGCACAATTTCTCCTTGTGTACATTTTATTAGTTAAAAACTTTTTCCAAGTCATGTAAGTTGTCAAATTTGTGGGCATAGAATTTTTCATAGTATTCTGCTATTATCCTTTTAAAGGACATGGGTTAAAAAGGGATTTCCCCCCCCCTTCATTATTGATCCTGATTATTTGTGTCTTTCCTCTTTCTTTCTTTCTTTTGGTTAGCCTGGCTAGAGTGCTATCCTTTTTAAAAATCTTTTCAAAGAACCAGCTTTCGGTTTCATTTTTTTTCTATTGTTTTTTTTGTTTGTTTTTCAACTTCATTTGTTTCTCCTTTAGTTTTATCATTTTCCTTTGCTTGCTCTAGGCTTAAATTGTACTTTTTTCTCTAGTTCCCTAAGGTATAAGCTCAAATTATTGATTCCAGATCTTTCTTCTTTTCACATATATACATTTAATGCTATTAATTTTTTTCTAAGAGCTATTTTCACTGCGGCCCACACACTTTTATATTTTCATTTTTATTTAGTTCTTTCAGAATACTGTTTAATTCCTCTTGAGAATCCTTCTTTGACTCAGGCAGTATTTAGAAGTGGGTTCCTTAATTTATGAATATTTGAGGATTTTCTAGCCATCTTTCTGTTGCTATTTTATAATTCAATTTCATTGTAGCCTGAGAACACACTGTGTGTGATTCCTATTGCTTTAAATTTGTTGAGATTTATTTTATGACCCACAATGTGGTCTATTTTAGTAAGTGTTCCATGAAAGGTTGAGAAAAATGTGTATTCTACTGTTGGATGGATAATAAATAAATGTCAATTAAATCAAGTTGATTCAAATGTTGTTCAGGTTCATTATATACTTATTGATATTCCACCCAATTGACCTGTCAGCTATTGACTGGAGATGTTAAAATTTCCAACTATGACAGATTTTTTACTATTTCGTCTTTCAGTTCTATCAGTATTTGTCTCATGTATTTTGATTTTCTGTGTTAGGTGCATACCCATTTAAGAGTTCTTGGAGAATTGACCACTGTTTTATTATGTAACACCTCTCTTTAATCCTTATAATTTTCATTGTTCTGCCATCTGCTTTGTTTGAAATTAATAGAGCCAACTTGCTCCATCTTTCTTTTCATTAGTTCTTGTGATAAAATTGGTTCTTGTGATAAAATTAAGCCCTAGACAGATCTGGGGCTCCCTACCTCCACATTCCTTGATGTGTGAGTCTAATAAACCTGACATTTTAGTATTTAGTATTGAAGCTAACCCCGTGTTCTACAAATTCTGCCAATCCCTACCTGCTACTCCAGGCCTGCCCCTTTCTTCTTCCCAAAAGCCCCCTTGCTTCACCCTCAGGGCACACTCGCTTCCTTAGTCAGAGATGAGAAGAGGTTCTCTGGCCTCCCAGGTGTTGGCTTTAAAGGGACTCTCTGGGGGAGGATGGAGATGAGAAGCCCTTTGGTGCCCACAGTTTCAGCGTCAGCATCCAGCTCCCCCTGTCTTGTGAATCAAAGCGCAGATCCTCACAGCACATAACTCCCCTGATCTCCCCATTTACCAGCAAGTGGCCTAATATGGTCAGGGGGGCAGTGAAATTCCCTCATGCGCCAGAGCTGTCGGACTCATGCCAAGTTTGATCTGATTTTTATTTCTTAAAGCAGGGTTGGCAGAATCCCCAAAGAGCCTTTTCCCTTTTTATTCAAGCAAGAGTTTTCACCTTTTAATTTGGTTGTGTAATTTAAGAGACATTACTGGTCCTTGTGGTAGAACCTGAGACCTGTAACGTTGAAGCATTTGCTGCTTCTGCAGGGTTGGGGAAAATATCTTCAAAGGGGCTAGCCTTGGAGTTCCTCTTCCACACCCATGAAAGTAGAAGCTGTCAAATATGCTGAATTCCCAAGCCCTGACCCAGACCGGGGAGGGCAGGCTTTCCGGAGCGAGACACACAGTTGTCATAGGTTTATCAGTCGTCTCTGTGGACTTTTGATTTCTTTTATGATCGAGTTCAGATTTGTGTCAGGCTTATGGTGCTGGTCCTGGGGACTGAAGAGATACAGCAGGATTGAATGTAAGGTTTGAGACCAGCCTCCGTTTGCAGCTGGCTGGGCACTTACGACGTCATGGTATCCTGCCTTTTTAATGATGGAATTACATCAGTAGCCAAATGGGGTCGGGTCTGCAAAGCTCATGAATTGCACAGGCAGGCGAAGGACCCCACTGAATTTAGTACCCAAGAAAGGACGCTAAGAGACCTTAAAAGCAGAAGGAAGCGGCAGCCATGCAGACGAGCTGGCACTGGCTTTTCTTGTGATGATTATGTCTGCTTCATGCAAGAGTGTGAGTTTGGCATGGGAAATACAAACCCTGCCAGATCCTAAAGACTCTGCTGGTTTAATTCTCTGTTCACTCTGAGCAGTGTCTAGATGCACGAAAACAGTACAAGTGTGGTGAAATCTGAACATGTGTTTTATGGCAGTGTCTAGATGCACGAAAACAGTACAAGTGTGGTAAAATCTGAGCATGTGTCTGCAGTGGGTAAAGTTTGTCCCAGAAGGTTCTAGAAGAGGGTGACTCCTCTCCCACTCCCTGACAGCAGAGAAAAGCAAAATCACAGGGTTGGGGGTTCAGACCAGCTGGGTTCCAGGTTTTGCTCCATCGCCCTCTGTCTGTGTGAGCTCGGGGAGGTGACTTAAATGGGACGGGGGAAGCACACCTGGCCTGGTCGCCATGAGAGATGAAGTGAGGTGGTGTGTTAGAGGGCATGGCCCAGACAGAGGCCCCCTCCCTTCCCCTGTGTTCCTCCCAGGAGTTGCCATCAGACAACTTTGCTGCTGAAAAGACCAGATGAGTCCATAAGAGATCCCGTTTTATAACTCATGAGGTCCTTTGAGATTGTTTCGTGTAAGGCATTAATTTTACATTCACAAGGAAAAAGGCAGAGTGAGCAAGTGGCATCTCAGCGTCACAGTTAATTAGCAGAGCCTGGCTGCCACACAGGTCCCTGACCTGAGGGTTTGGCTCAGTCACAGAAACCCCAACTGACTTGCTTAAATGGAAATGAAATTTAGGGTCTCAGATAACTAGCAGGGTGGCGCCAAGGTTGATTAATTTGTATAGGTTGGTAACATCATCAAGGTCCAGTTCCTTTCCCCAGGCTCTGTGCTCCCTAGGACTGCGTGGGGAGAGCCTCCTGTCATTTCCCAGATGAAGTAAGGCATGTAAAACCAGACCAGAAGAGGCGACACCTCAGTGTTAGCTCTGTAATGTATAGGGATATTGAGTAAAGGGACTATCGGTATGATGAATGGATTCTACTGGTAACATCAGCTGGGTTTTATTATGCCAACTGTGACACTGAAGGGATGGCTTTGTGATTTTTGAGCCAACAGTGAAAGGTGGCGGGTGGAAAATGCAGGCTGCACATGGTCTGCCACGCCCTGTGTCCACATAGTCACCAGGATGGCACTGGGCTTGGAAGCAAGAGTGGGCATCCGTCATAAAAGCTGACCGCCCAGGACAGGAGCTGCCTTCATCCCACCCGGGCAGTTGGGCCACATGGCCCTTCAGGGACCTGGATGTCCACAGAGCCTGACGTCAGGGTAGAGGTCCACCCGTGCACGCCGACCGCACTGTGGTGCTTTTCTCCATTGTTCAGTGAAGTGATGAATCCACGATTCTCCTGCTTTGGTTCAAGGCGGGGAAGTCTAGCAGGTGACACCTGGCACAGGGGAATGACCTAACAAGGGAGAGCCAACACAGTTCCCCAAGATAGTGGTGGAAGGGGCAGGCACGGGTCTAGGCATGGCTCAGCACACATCATTCCAGTGAAAGGATTGTACTTGTGGACTGTGCCACAGCCATCTCTGTCTGAATCCCAGCTCCTCCGCGTACAGGGCCTCTGACCTTGGGCAAGGCATGGAACCTCCTTGAACCTCAGCTCCTTTTCAGTAAAGTGGGTATAATAAGAGTATATACACATAGGCTTTTAGGATTAACACAGTTTACCCAAATATTAGATGTAGAAAAACTGTCTAATTGAAGGAACTGTTTAATACGTACATATTCCTGTTATTGTCATCATCATTACCAGCAGCAGCTGGTGACTTTCAAGCATTTCTCAGTCTAGATTTCTCCACTGGTAGGACGGGTCATGAAGTATACAGTGCACTTGTTCCATTCATCTGAAGGTTGTTTGCACACACTGACAGGCACTGTGCTACCATCCCTCATTGTGCTGGGGGAGGGTTGCAGACAGGGGAGCTGGAGGCAGACCATAAGCAACTAAATGAACAAGATAATCAACAGTGACCCACCCCCATGATGCTCAGTCAGTAGTGGTCAGGCCGTCCTTGGAGGGACAGGAGGCTCTCCCCATGCAGGAGGGTCGTGGGCAGGGAGGGAGGGAGCAAACAGTGCCTCTCCAGCCCCTACCCGCCATGTGCCATTGCCGGGCTGAGGCCTCCTGGCGCTGCATTAAGCTCTCCAGTGGGGAGGGTGGAAAGGAAAGAGATGATGGTGGTGGGGGTTGCAAATAATGAGTCTGCAAAGAGAAAGCAGAGCAGGGTGGGGCGAGGTGGGGGGGGTTGGAGGGGGCACCTGTTTCTGGCTGTTTTGTTTGTGTTTTCTGATAGGAGCACTCCAATCCTTCAGCCAGGAATAATGGGATGTGTTTTATTTCTCACTGATTTTGAGAGGCTGGAAACATTTACGCAAAAAAGATAAGGGAAACCCCCACCCTTCTGGGTGCAAACAAATACCTGTTGCTTTCTGCTGGGGACCCAGGTCCTCGGAGGCCACTGCCTAGGCCTTTCCTTTAGAGGCAAAATGAAGTGGAGCCTGGGAAATTCGTAGAATTCAGCTAAAAAAAATAATTTTTTTTACCGGTTGGAAGAGTTTTCTCAGCCACCTTCTCACCCCTGTGGTCAAGGAGAATTACTTTTGGACCCACCTCAAAGAGTCCAGTCTCCTTCCTGGGGACACCATGACACCTGCCGCGCGCACACACTCACACACACGCGCGCACATTCACACACTCACACACTCATACACACTCACACTCCTCTTACCCTGTTCTAAGTCCAGGCATCCACAGATCCCAAAGCCGGGGCTCCCCTCGCCCCATCCCACTCTGGCCGCTGCTCCTGGGGCCTGCAGCCCTGGCTCTGTCTGCTGGGGAGGTGGGCGGGGCCTGGGCCTTGGGCGGGGCCAGGCTCAGGTGGGGGCGGGGCCAGGAGGCAGAAACCCGAGCCTGAAGGCGGGGTGGGGGCAGAGGCAAGGGAGTGGTGTGGGCATGGGCCAGGGTCGTGGTCATGGGTCCTGCCGCCTTTACAGCCCCTTCCTCCCCTCCCACAGCCCCTCCCCCCGCAGTACCTTCCTTCCCCGCCACCCCCACAGCACCTCCCCGCCGCCCCGGTGGAAAAAACTGGGGAGGGGATGGGTCCCACCCGGAGGGCTGTGGTTGGCCCTCCCTGCGTGCACGAAACCCGTTGGAGCCATCTGGAGGACTAGGGCAAAGGTAGCTGTTCCCAGGATGGTCAGCTCTCCTACCTGCAAGCACCTGCAACACCTGGACCGGAAGAACCTGGAAGTGGGCCAGACGCTGTTCCTACCAGCCGAGAAGGGGCCTGGCTGAGGCAGTGTCTTGTCGTGCCTCACTCCCCACTCCACGTGCCTTTACCACCACCCCACGCACAGATGCACCATGGATTGGAGATCCAGAAGGTGGGGTGCACTCGTGTGGTCCCCTTTTCCTAAAGCACTGGGTCTCTTCTGCCGTCACCTCTACTCTTAGCTGACTGGGGGATGAAAACAGAGCTCTTAACCGCGTGGGTCCAGAACAAGCGTTGGCCCAGGAGGAGCAGGTGCTCAGGACGCGAGCAGCTCGCAGCAAACCCCAGTTCCGCAGGAATTGCAACCTCCGCGGGCACCCTAGATTTGGTCTGACGGGAATTGGGGTTGCGGTGCTCAGTGGCGCTGGAGTCTGGGGGAGGCGAATGGGGGCCAGATGTGCCCCAACCCCCACCTGACTCCCGCTAGAGTCTGCCCATCCGGGGAAGGGTCCCTCCAGAGTTGCTCCAGGAGGGACAGCGCCTGGGCTCAGGCACCCTCTCCCACCCCTCTCCTGGCTTGTCTTTGCGCAGCAGCTTACCCACCACCCGGCTCCGCGCCCCGCACAGCCTGGGGCCAACGGATCACAACCGGACCCCTCAGGAGTCCGGTCCCTGGAGACGAAGCTTCTCCGGCTTCTGACACATGGTTCAGCGCACTCGCGCACTTCTTACAGTCTAGGGACCTCAGTGGGTACATTGAGCGCACGGCAGCGCGTGGAGGTTCGCCAGCGGGCAGTGTTCTGCCACTCTCATTAAGGGGCACATTGGGCCGGGAGGAGCGGGGCCAGGTGGCCTCCGAGCCGGGGAGAAGCGGGGAACGCCCGCCCTTCCCCGCCGGGCGCAGCACCCGGTGGCCGCGGGGCTGGCAGAGAGCGAGGCTTCGGCCAGGTCGGATTGGGCGTTGGCGCCGTTACAGCCGCTGGGGGCCCCCGGAGTTGGGGTCCTGGGCAGGAAGAAGGGAGGAGGTTGCGTTCTGGACGCCAGCACGTGCGTGGAGGAGGCTCACAGGGTGCAGGTCCCAGCGCAGCGCGTAGGGTGGGTTAAACTCGCTCTCTGCAGGGCGCACAGCTCCTCCTCCTACTGCCTCTTCCGGCCGTAGCCGGCCCCGTGTGCTGATTCTCTAAAGCCAAATCCATCCTGAAGCATTTTCTTTCCTTCCAGCCTCCTTCAGGAGGCTCTTCAAGCTCAGCTGGAAATACCTGGAGACCGGCTGCCAACGGAGGTTACAAAGTTACCCGTGCTTTTCAGGGGTCCTTGTGTGCAGTGGGACTTCCAGGGAAATCCACTCTCCTTGAGACTGCAGGTTTCCCGACAGCTCAGTTAGATGGGTTGCATACACAAATGCTTTCTAAGGTTTTGAAACAGTTCCCCTTTCCCCCAAATGCTCCAGGTAAGCGGGCTGTAGGTGGGGTGGGGGCACCTTTCCCCTCTGTCCCTGTGACTGTGTGAGTCTTGGTGAGCAGGTGTGGCTCTCTGCCCTCCACAAGTGATTGTCTTTTCTTTAAAATGCTCTTCCCTTTGCTCTAGTCTTTGAAGCCAGGGGACGGTTTTTGGGCGCGTGTGCATGAGTATGCGTGTGTTTAAAAAATTAGTGCCTCAACTCAAGTCCAGCTGGAACTGAGCCAAAGAGACATGGAGCTGGCAGAGCACCGGGGGTGAAACTGGCTGTTGGGCTTGTTAGGAGATGGTGATGTTGTGTCTTTGAGTGATTTTAAGATACTTTTCAGGAATAATCTTGACCCCATATGATTCTCGCCATACGTGCAGACTTTGGAAATTGAGCCCGGCACCTTACATGATGAGAATAACTTCAAACAAGTTGTTAGAACAAGCTGGAGCTCACTCAAGGGTGGCCCCACCCTGCGCATTGTAAGGTAGATGCAAAACTAAACTGCTCAAGTCAGGTGAAAGCTGCTCTTGAAGGCGCCAATCCACACCTGGACTGCTTATCTGCGGGCACAGCCAGCCCTACTGGGGACAAGCACTTCTTGATAAGCCTTAAGCGCCTCTCCCAGGCCCCCTACAAACCTGGGCTCCTATTCGCCACCGGTGAAGGTTTCACTGGCCCTGCAACCAGCACCTGCACTGCCGGGCAAGTGTGGGAAGAAAATGTCCACATGAAAACCTGTAAGGCTCACAGCTTCATTCGCAGTAGCCCCAAAACTGGGCTTCACAGGTGCAAGGTTAAACTGAGTGGGACACCTCCATTCCACGGGATCCTACTCAGCAGTAAACAAGCGTGTCCTTGTTGACACCTTCAGCAGCTCAGGTGGTTCTCAGGGCATCGAACTGAGGGGGAAGTGCCGACTTGACAGGCCACATTCTATGTGACCCCACTTCTGGAGCATTCTAGAAAGGACACCATTGTAGAGAGGAAGGACAGGTTGGTGGTTGCCGGGGTTAGGGATGAGTGGGGGAAGGTGTGATTAGAACAGAGTAGCTGGAAGAAATTCCCTGCAGTGCCAGGATCTACATGTGGGATAAGATGACACAGAAGTCCACATCTGCCTCATACTGACGTCAGTTTCCTGACTTTACTGTTACACTGTAGTTACGTAAGATGTGACCTTTGAGTAACAAAGGGCAAAGAGTTCATTCGACCCCTCTGTTATTTTTGTAACTTCCTGTCAAGCTCTAATTATCTCAAGGAAAAAAAGGAACTTACCTTGCCCCCACCAAGGCATGAATGTTTCAGGGCATCCTGCCTATTATCACTTTCTCTGAAAAGAAAAGGTGCAAATTAAGAAAGGCAGAACGATAGCACTGGGTTCAGCACAAGTGCATGCAAACCTACGGGAGCCACCAGTTTCTGGTTAAAAGCACAGGTTCTTGCTTAATTTCTGGAAACCAGGGCCTGCCTGCCTTCCTTCCAGAATCAACCTCTGTAACATCAGTGACAGGAGCCATGGCATGGGAGTCTAGTCACAGGCCTGCTGAGAAAGCCGGGGTTGGATGCTCATGGGAGTTGCTCGTCCACATAGCTGACACTCCAGGGCAGCGCTCGTCCTGGGCGCTCAGTGGCATCCGGAGTTGGCCTCCATCTCCCAGCTGGGCTCTCTGCTGGGTGGGCTTCCCTCTCAGACCTTGTCACAGTGCTGGCAGGCCTGGTCATCAGCACCTCCATGCTTATTTCCTTGAACTTCTGTGCCTTTAGCAATAAGGGAACTTTTCTTACTCAAGAGTCCTATTAGAAATCCTTGGATTTGGGGTGGGGTCAGCCACACAAAACACATCACCTAATAGAATAGCAGGTTGTTGTTACCAGAAAGAGGGAGAATTGATGCTCTGCAGGAAAAATCAGAGATGTCAAGTTCATCCTCATTAAAACCCTGCCCCCCATGGAGGTGAACTTGCTGAAGCAGAAAGTGCTGTCATCTGAGCTCCCTTCCTTCTTTTCCGTCTTCTTACGTTTGCACCTCTGCTAGATACTCCCGTGGCCCTTCCTGATCCTGCTCACACTGACTTTTCTCAGAGAAGTCCCTCCACATCTGTCCTTCTGTCCTTGGTGGTCTGTCCCCAGGTGTGTAATTCCCTGTTGGGTCCATCTGCTCCTTCAGGCTGAGGGTTTGCTGGGGCCGGAGGCTAAGTCCTGCTCACTTTGGCATCCTCAGCACCTGGTCAGGGCCCAACAGAGTTACAGTTGGGGAATGCAGAGCCAGAACTCAAGCTGCAGGAGCCCTCGGTCTTGTGGGAACTGACCCTTTGCCTGGGAAGATTGTGGCTACCATGCTCAAGGCCAGCGGGACAACGGATCTTCTGTGTTCTCCTTGAGTTCCTCTTCATTGGTTTTATTTCACAGACTCTTCTCATCATATCATTGGTCAGAAGCAATGATTCAACCCCTGATTTAGTTAAAATCCATGGCTTTTAGTGAGATGCAGAGAAGTGGCAGCTGGAGAAGCAGACTATAGCCACCACTCAGCCAAGCAGGAAGCAGCACCATCTCGGAGGGGTTAAGGGAGCCAGCAGGGAGCGGTGGTTGGAGAGTGGACTCCAGAGCTGGCCTGGCTCGCCCAAGTCCTGGCTCCATCACCCATCAGCTCTGAGACCTAGGACAAGCTCCTTAGACTCTCTGTGCCTCAGTTAACTCATTTACAAAATGGAATAACTAGCTACTTCATGGAGCGTTGTGTAAAGATTAGGCATGGTAATGCACATAATACACTTAGAACAGTCATGGCATACAGCAAGCGCCCACTGATTTTTTTGCTGTTAGTAATAATGTTTTTGTTATGACTATGATGCGTTTTATTAGAGTCTGATCATTTAAAAATTTGGGTAAATCCCAACTTATATTAGTCCCTCATTTCTCAGAAATCTGGTAATAATTTGTAACAAGCAAGCAAGCAAGTATAGCAGTGAATTGTGTACTTTGTTTTAGTGTTCATTGTTGTTGTTTTTTTCTTTTTTCTTTAGTTCACCCATAGGTATTTTCTTACTCACTAAATTCTAGGTTTCCCAAGAGCAGGGCTTTTACAGCTGTCTTTACCAGAGCATTTACGTGACGGTCTTGGGTAATTAATTCAGGTAGACGCTGGGCTTGAGTTTTTATTTATACTTGAAGTGGAGAAAGGGCTTGCCACATTAATTCAATAAATAGGATTGCAAAAGGACGTTTATGGAGCTTGAGCTCATACTCTTTAAGCTCTTAATGAGCACTAATCCACAACCGTACCCTTAACAAGGCATTTAAATAACCCTAATGACTTGTTGAAGCAGTTTCTCTAGGAACATGTCGGAAGGGTTGGGCCACATGCGTTCTATTTTTCTCTGTTTGCTTCCTGTTCTTAGAAACAGAGGATTGTATGGAGCAGCACACACACACAAACATACACACACACACACACACTCACACACTCTTGAGGTTCCCCAGTTACTCTTGGATCAATGGTGTTTTATCGTTTTGTCATTACGTCCCAGCAGAGCCGATGTGGAAGTGCAGGACTATAAACTCAAATGAGTCTCCAGGGCTCAAACTCTTTCAGCAAAAATGTTTCCATGTCCGGGTTGTGTTTTACCCAGCTGGACCCTCCCAAAGGGTGGCAGGGACTTCGGGTGTAGGAAAACGGGGCATTTAGGGACGATGGATTTAGCTATCAAAGATTATTGCTGAACTTTTTTGTTTTTAATGAAAAAAAAATAGCTCTGGAATTTTTTGTGGGACAGTCCATCTTAAAATGTTAGTAACTAATGAAATATCTCTCTTTATCTCTGTTCCATCCCTCCATCATCTATCTGATCTACTCTCTCATCATCATCTACCATCTTCCTATCTCCTCTCTGCCTCTCTACTTAGCTATTTATATATAAATGTCAACAAAACAGGCAGGTGGCCCAGACAGAGCACACACACCTATGGTCTAACAGAAGGGAACAGGTTGAGGAAAATGATTTGACTGTTTTTCTTAGCTTAATTCCCATATAACTCCTGTTTTCCACTGCCCGGTGAGGTCATCTGTTGGAAATCAAGCATCCTGATATAACTATATTAGTTTTTGGTGGGTGTGCCAGTTTGAATGGATTTATGTACCCTAGAAAAGCCATATTTTAATCTTGATCCAATTTTGTGGGAGCAACCTTTTCTTTTAACCCCTATTCAGTACTATAGGTTGGAAACTTGATTAGATTATCTCCATGGAGATGGGAGTCACCCAGTTCTGGGTATTAAACTTGCTTGGATGGAGCTGTGACTCCACCCATTCCAGGTGGGTCTTAATTACTTTCCTGGAATCCTTTAAAAGAGGAAGCATTTTGGAGAAAGCTTGAGAATGGGGAGAGCAGCAGAGACATGAGAGCAGCCAGCGACCTTTGGAGATGAAAGAGAAAGCCCCAGGGGAGCTTCTTGAAGCAAGAAAGCTGGAGAGACAGCTAGGAGACGCTGCCATGTTTGCCATGTGCCTTCCAGTTCAGAGAGAAGCCCTGAACTTCATCAGCCTTTCTTGAGTAAAATTAACCCCTTGTTAGTGCCTTAATTTGTACAGTTTTATAGACTTGCTTTAACCGGAACATTTTCTCAGCCTTAGAACTGTGAACTTGAAGCTTAATAAATTCCCTCTTTAAAAAGCTGCTCTGTTTCTGATGTACTGCATTTCGGCAGCTGGCAAACGGGAGCAGTGGCTGTCAGTTGATTGTGGACAGTGGGTTCAAACTCTCCGTCATACGATTCCAGGATAGACGGTCAACCTTGGAAAGAGACTCGCTTCTCAGGCACTTCCCTGTGTGTCTCCTGAGCCACTTCAGGTGTGCTATTGATTTTCCTTTGACAACATCAGCAGGGCTGTTTAGGTTGAGAAAAGGATTGCCATGAAGGAAGACACAGGTGGAGGTGTATTTGAATGTAAACGGGAAGGACTTGGTATAAAAGCAGCAGTAGAAATTATCGAAGAAGACTTTAACAGCTTCTTTTGTATTTTAAAGCTTCCGAAGTTGCCTTCAATTCATCATATAAAGTATTTGCACCCTTGGATTCAGATTCAGTCAGAAACTGTAATTTCCAACTCTCTGCTGCCTAATCCTTTTTTTTGGGGGGGGGGGGGTGCATGGTCCAGGAATTGAACCCGGGTCTCCCACATGGAAGGTGGGCATTCTAACTACTGAACTACCCGTGTACCCTGCCTAATTCTTTTTAAGGCTGGTTTGAAACTGTCATATACCCCAGAAAAACTATGCTCTTTAATCCTGATGTAATATTGTAGGGTAGAATCTTTTTTATTAAGTTGTTTCTATGGAGACGTGACCTACTGAATTGTGGGTGGGGCTTTTTGATTAGGTGGTTTCCATGGGGATGTGTCCCCACCCATTCAAGATGGGTCACTTAGTGAAGTCCTTTAAGAGGGAACTATTTTGAAAAAAGCTTCAGAGCAGATGCAGAGACGTTTGAAGATGCAGGGAAAAAAAAAAACACCGCCAGGGAAGCTATTTGAAACCAGGAGCCAAAGGACCAGCAGATGCCAGCCTCGTGCTTCCCAGCTGAGACAGGTGCTCACGGCACCATCCACTTTTCTTGAATTGAAGTATCTATTTCTGGATGCCTTGGTTTGGACATTTTTATGGCTTAGAACTGTAAACATGTAACAATAAGTTCCATTTAGAAAGCCAACCCATTTCTGGTATATTGCATTTCCGGCAGCTTTAACATACTCAAGCAGGGAGGAACAGTGTTTAGAGGGAGTTGAAAGGGTTGGAAGGCAGTTCAGTTCTGCAGAGGCGTGAGCTGGACTGTGTCTCTTGATCACAGGCTTGACAAGAGCTGGCAGCTTTGGGGTCCATGCTGCTCCATCCCCTGCAGAGTTGCTTTCCCAGGAGTGTCCTCAGGACACATCACTGCAGAAGCGTCCGGCTAAGCCCAAGTTGAGGTGACTAGGGATGCTGCTGTGTTCCTTGGAAGCCTTCATGGCATCCACCAGGGCATTTCACCCCAAGCCAGGATCAGCTTTGCTTCATCTAACATTGGGAGAGATGGGGAAGGACAGGGAGTGGATGGGATCCTGTGGGGGTTCCCAGGGGATGTTAGTATAAGTCTGAATCTTATTTCTTAAGCTGGGCAATAGGGATGTGAGCATCCCTATATAATTCTCTGTACTATTTAGCCCAATGCATTTCACCATTGTAATTTTTAAATACTGAAGTACAGCGGTCATGCTGCCATACTTTGTGCAGACTCCAAGACAAGAGGGTTTTCTGGAGGTGGTCAGTGGCAGAAATGTGAATTAACACTTGCCATGGTCTGGGTTAGGGTATAAGGCACATTAGGTGTTCAGACCACTGGGCTGATTTGCAGGGATGGCCCCTCTGGGAGGGCAGGGCTCTCCTTGAGGCCAGTTCGAGTGGAGCTGCTGGTGCTGCTTGGCTCTGATAGAATCAGACTGCTGAGAATGCTGTGCTTAAGTATGCTTAGTGTTCCCAAGTCAAAAAAACAGAATCCACACCACGTGCCTAGACAGCTCTGGAGAAAAAGCCCAGGGAGAACAATAGTGCTGAGCCTGGGATTAGAGAGTGCCATTCATTCATTCCATTCATGTTCGAATGCCTACAGTTTGCCAAGAATTCTCCTAGGCACTGCTGATATGATGGGAGGCAATAGAAATGTGGTTGCTGTTCTGGTAGAAATTATAATTTATGAAAAAATAAAAAGTCAGCACGTCTATAAAGACAACAATTGAAAACATTGATATTATCACAAAAATAAGTGTATTTATTGCAAAGTGAGATTTGATTATGACAAAATAAGTCTCACCAGCAGTCAATCATTTATTAAATATTGAGCACCTACAGTGTGGCAGCGGCTGTGCGAAACACCAGGTGCAGCAAAAATCCCAGGGCAGCCCCTCATTGGCCTGATTAGAGTCAAGGCTCATTCTTGGACCAATCATTGTGACCTGGAGGATGGAATGATACTCTGATTGGCTGAGCCTGCTCTTATGCCCACCCCCAGAGCAAATGGCTCCACCCAAACACCACTGACTGAGAATGGTTTCCTGGATGGAAAATAAGATTTTATTAACAACGGAGCAAGCATGCTAGATGTTAGGTGACAAGATGCTACCAAAACTATCTCCAAGACCCCCCTCTTCCCTGCAGCCCTTCCTTTTGCCTCAGTTGTTCTGGAAACACGTTCTAAATCAGAAATCACCCCTCTATTTGTACTTGCCAAAGTTTGGCTCCTGGCTGGATGGTTCTGGAAACAACCTGCCATACAGCTTGGACTCACGGGAGAAATAAAATCCCCCTTCCCTGGCTGCCAAGTGGTTCCTTTTCATGGGATGGTTACTCATACATGAGCCTGTGCCAGGTCTGTCTCCATGGCAGACAGATGCCCCATGCCGCGGTGCACGCAGGTGGGATGGAGGCCCCGTGCTGTCTCACCTTTAATGTTCCTGACCTGCCAATCGAGTGGCATCTAATCCACACGGGCGTCTGCCGCAACCTCTGCCGGTCTCTCCACAAATCTGAGCTTATCAATTCTTGAGTCTCCCAGAAGATTGACAAGCTCTGTCACTGGGGTAGAACACGATTTTCTCTCTAAGTCTGCACTAGTGTTCTTAGTCTTCTGTTGCTGCTGTGACACACTGCCACAGACTTAGCAGCTAAAACAGCACGAGGTCACTGTGTCACGGTTCTGTGGCTCAGAAACCCAACAGGTGTCTCACCAGGCTAAACTCTGGGTGTCAGCAGGATGCTGGAGCCTCAAAGAGAGAGTCCACGTCCTGGCTCATCCACACAGTTGGCAGAAACAGTCCAGGAGGTCCTGGGACTGAGGAGCCCCTTTCCTGGCTGCCTTTGAGCTGAGGTCCCTTCCCAGCTGATGGGGCCCAGACCTCGGTCCCAGGCTCCTTCCTCCATCATCAGAACCAGCAAAAGCAGCTTGAGTCCCTCTGCTGCTTACAGTCATGCCTGCCTCTTTTCTGTTGTCCCATCTCCGTCTGGCTCTTCTGCTTTCTTCTTCCAATTTCAGGGACCCTTGTGAATTTATTGGGCCCACCTGGATAATTTGGGCTAATCTCACTATCTGAAGGCTCCTAACATTAATTCTGCCTTCAGAGTTCCTTTTGCCACTTGATGCAGCCTATTCCCAGGGTCTGGGGATGAGGGCGTCTTTGGGGGGATAGGGGTGCCTGCCACAGAAGCTCTTCAGAAGCTGAGGAGTTGTGCATGGCTTGTGTTGGGTGAAACCTTGAGGTCATGGGGTTCACCTCTGGTCTGACTTCCTGACTTCCTGGCCCTCCCGTGTGCACCAGGAGTGTGCTGCTAGCACAGCAGGCGCATTTCCACCCGTTCCCTGGGGATGATAGAAAGACCCCCAGGGCCACACCCAATTATGGGTGTGGCTTTTTTATTAGATGGAGATGTGGCTCCACTCATTCTAGGTGGGTCTTGATTAGTTCACTGGAATCCATTAAAAGAGGAAACATTTTGGAGAGAGTCAGAAATGACAGAAACAACAGAGCCTACAGAAACTTCAAACAGAGCTGACACAGATGCCTACACTTGGAGAACAGAGATGTGGATGTTTGGAGATGCTTGGCGCCCAGGAGATGTGGGTGGTCGCCCTGGCTGGTCAGGGCAGGCAGCATGGCTGCTTTCTGAATCCTTCCCAGTGCTGGTGTGAGCCAGAGCAGTGTCATGGCTGGGAGCGCCAATTCCGGACTTGGACTGGGCAGTTTGGGAGCTCAGCACCAGCCCACACTCACTGGGCAGGTTGCTCAGCTTCTCTCCGCCTCGGTTTCCTCACCTGCAGCGTGGACAGGTTCAGGGGCCTCTGGATGTAGGAGTCACCCCGCCAGTGGAAAGTGATACAAAGAATATGAGCCCAGGAATCTGTGATAAAGCTATAAGCAGGCGTGGGGTGGGGGAGGTGAGCCATTTAGAGATCAGATCCAAGAAGGTTTTCTTAAAAGGTAAGGGTTTGGAGCAGAAACTTGAACAATGCGAAGGAACCAGCCATGGAGAAGTCTACAGAAAGAGAATCCCAGGCAGAAGGAACCACCGTGTGCCAGGGCCTGGAGGCACGAGCATTTTATCTGTATGACACGGGCTGTGAAAGAGGCTGAGAATGCAGAAGAGGGACACATGGACTCGGCCTGGGAGGAGGTGAAATTTGACCAGAGCCTGAAAAGAGGGGAGGATTTCACCAGCTGCACTCGGTGGGGTGAGGACCAAGGCGCACAAGGGCGGGTCCATCGAGGGGACCAGTGCAGGCTGTGCAAAGGCAGGAGCCCAGGGCTTTGGGAGGCCTGTGTAGGGCAGGATGGGGCCTGCCAGAGCATTAGCTGAGTAAGTCTGTAGGCATAGTGGTGCTCCTGGTGGCTTTTCAGGAGCACAGTAATAAGATCTTACCTTCGTGGAAAAATCTTGGTGGCCGGATAGGGGTAGGTAATCGGTGGGAGTGAGTGAATGCAGAGAGACCAGCCAGAGGACGTGACACCAGTCCAAAGGCAGAAAGGGGAGGCTTGGAAGGGGCTGTGTGCAGCTGCTCTGAGAGGTGGGCGCAGTCGGATCTGGTTGACCAGATGGATTTGGACTGGGAGAGAGAGTCCAGAGTGACTCCGAAACTCAGGTTGTATTCTGGGTGGATAATGTCATGTTAAATGAGCCAGCGAAAGATGCAATGAGACGGGAGGCAACAGACAGGGAACAGGGCTTTGGTTTAACTTTGGTGGAACTTGCTGTGGGACACGTATGTGTGTATGTTGGTGTGTGTGTGTGTGTACACCTGGGATTCAGGGGGTTGAGTTAAGCACAACCCTCAGTCAATGGCATATTATCATAATTAGCCAACACAAGCACAATATGATCTCTCTCTCTCTCTCTTTTTTTTTTAAATATTTTTATTATAAACAATGAACCGACCTACCAGCATTCTTGACATACAATCATTCTTGACATACAATCATTCTTGACACAGGAAGGGTCTTGACGTGGTGTACAATCTGTGGCTCACAATAGTATCACATAGTTGGGTATTCATCACCACAATCATTTTTTTGAACATTTGTATCTCTCCAGAAAAAGAAAGAAAAAAGAAAAAAACTCATACATGCCATACCCCTTAGCACTCCCTTTCATCGACTACTAAGCTATGCTCTCTTGTTTCAATCATTCAGCTATTCATTCATTTATTCTTTTTATACTCATTCTGCATTCCCATTTCCCCCATAGATGACCATTCTCATGCTTTTATGATGTGTGTTTTTGTGCAGATGTTTTTTTTGCAAAATGTATATTGTTGATTTTTGGGTCTGTATTTGTAACTTGCAGGAATGTTATTGATCTATAAAAGGGTATCGATTCATTTATTAGATCCATCCAACATTGGGCTTTTGACACCCAGCCCTCTTTCCATGATACAACCACTTCTTCTGACTGCTGCACAGAGCTCCAAGGGGTTTACCCCTCAAAAGGAACCCACAGATCACCTCGATGTCATGCACCCCCAAATAATGCTGTCATGTGTAGCCTCATACCTTACAGATGTCTGCAAAGACTTATTTAGTGTTTCTCCAGGAACCTTTCTCTACCGCTCATCGGTTAGAACAACTCTTCAGATTCATCTTAGACTTGTGGGTTTCCCTTTATTTCTATATCCCAGGTCCATTTTCCTTTTAGAGACTACTTACCTTTTTTGCTGATTATATAGTCTGGATTTGAATCATTTGTTAATTATGGGTATTTCCTTCTTGGGCCATATTTCTTACTTGGGTACTTAGAAATTCACCTGGACAGAGCTTTTGTTACCTAGTCAGCTTGCTTGGCATTTTTAAGTCTTGTGGAATTTCCCATTCTCCTTTCCAGTTTCCTTTCTGTGAATATTTATAAAGTACTTATTGGGCCAGACACTAGCAATTCTATGCGGTAGGAATATTGCAAAAGGGGACAATCTCTGCATTTGCAGAACTCACCTCTGGTCATTAAGACAGATATCGAACAAAAGATTTGAACAAGAAATTCTGACTGCTCTGTGAGTCTTCTGGTCTAGCTAAGAGGTCCTGGTGTGATGACAGGAGATTAACAACTGGCTCCCCGAGGAAAAAAAAAAGATTTCCACCAAGGCCGATTTCAAGCTCCCAGTGAGTTATACCACTCCCTGGGAGTCAGAGACGTTCTGCCTGGAGTTGATGTTTGATTTGAGACGTAAAAGGCCTGGGAAGGAGTTGGCTAAAGCTGCAAGCATCACCTGCCTGTCCTTGCAGGCAGGACAAAGGAAGAAAGGATGGGGACAAATGAGCACTCATCAGCCAATCTACACCCCTCTAAGGCTCTTTCCCAAGGGCCCCACCCAGCTTCCATTGCCTGCCTCCTGGTGGTGTGGACTGTGATGCATGGTCTGTCTTACAACCAGGGTGCTTAGAAATGTCTGGATTTTTTTTTTTTTTTTTTTGTAAAGCTGTGCTTAGTTCCAGACCCAACAAAACCAGGGGTCTGTTAGTTGGAAGGAGAGGTAGAATGGATATTGGATAGGCGGTTAGCAGCTTCTGGGACACAACATGTGATGGAAAATACAGAGACAGAATCAATTTGCTCAACACATTTGGTGGCAAGGAAACAGTTCTAGGCTAAGAAGCCTGTAAGTGGAAAGGGGCTCTAATTCAGATATTGTTTTCTTCTTTCATGAATGTGGAGGGAAATCTGACCCTGTCTAAAGGACGAAGGAAAACTCTGAATTCCAGAGTCCTAGAGGAGAAGATAGCGCTATTTTCCGAGAGCCTGACAGTATTGCTTACTTTTCCTTGTGGATGTCCAAGAAATCACTTTACAGATTTCCCCATACATATATACAGTACATACATGCATACATAACATAAAAGCGGTTTTCTTCCTAGTAGATCTATCCCATTTGATTGGTTTATATGTAGGTAGTGACTGAATTTGCTTCTTCTACTTTTTACAGTTCCTAAGCAGTGACTTGTGCAGTAAGTGATTTTAAGGAAACTCAAACTAATAGTGTTAATCAACGATAGAAAGTAGACTTTGTGATCCCCTTATCCTAACTGGAAGATTATTGTTCAGTGACAATTTCATTGAATTCTATACGTGGAGTTTTCCATTTATCTCTATTAATTCCATTTTTTTAAAAGCCTCTACCTCTGCAATGATTTAGGTTGACTGCCTCTTGCTGTCATTTAAACAGTAGACTTGAGGGGTCACTTAATTAGAAAATAAGGTATTGCATGCTGGTATAATTTATAACCCATATTTTAAAAATCAGATTTTTTTTTATTTTGCAAGACTGTGTGTTTTCTGATCCGCAAGGCTCTCTATAAATAACCATTCACACCGTCCTCTTTGTTCTGTCTTTATTTCATTCAAACACTAGGACATATGCTGGTAAATTAGCATCATCTGAATCTGCGTTTGTCTCTTTGCTCATGTGCTTCTTGTAGATTTGCTGATCTACAGCCGGGACGGCTGGCTGCCTCTCTCTGCATTCCTGGTAGCCGAGCCAGGACTGGCAGCTTCTTAGAACTCATTCAATATTTAGTAGATTGAATTAAATTTGAAATACTGTCTAAGAATTCTTGCATCAACCTCCAGGGTCTTGAGCTTTGAAATCTGTTCTTACCATGGCAAAGAACTTGCATCTCATATAAATAAATATATTGGAGCTGTTCTTCTAAATGGAAATAAAAACTTTAACCTGGTCCTTGTGCTCTATTGTTGCAGATGAAGGAGCTTTCTGCCTGTCCCTTGGGGCTGGGACATCAGGATGTATCAGGAGCCATTTCTCGGTGGAAAGAGAAATTTTACTAAGCCAGCAAAGTGACCATTTTGAATAGGTGGGGAGCTGGTGCAATGATAGTTTTAACATTTGAAACTTTGCATGGGTCTAAAGTAGAAAGGCAGGTGGTTTTTTTTTCCTGCAAATTTGAGGAAGTCTTGATTATAAACAGGCTGGGAAATAATATAAGAATAATGCTCACAAACTCAAGAATTTCCTCAAAGCATTGCTTATCTACCTGACCTCTTATGATAACACTCTCCCCTCTCCTTCCTAAGTTCTAGCCACATTGACCTTCTGCAATCTCCTGGAATCTCCAAGCTCCTATCTCAAATAGGTTTTTTTCCTTGTATTTTAACAGAAGGCAGTTGGCATAAGCATAATGATAATTTAGCAACCTTTGTAATTTGTCATTTCCCTTAATTCAAGATGTTTCTTGCTAGGGCTCACCTTCAAACATGGAGAGGGTTGGGAAACTTTCTCACCAGGGGACTCTCTGTGGGATTCAGCCAAGGCTTTCTAATTACACTTCTACTGTACAGCCCCCCACCTTGTCTTTCTTCAGTTATGGCTGCTTGAAAATATTTTGAAGTTTGAGATAGTCGACTCTTACCCCATGGTGTTCAGTAACCAGTTACAATTTTGTGCTGGGAAGGAAATGGAGGGGAAAAGGTGAACATTTGTGGCTGGATGAGAAAGGAAGAGTAGGCAAATATTTCCAATGTCTCATACAGAATAAACTCAGTAACTCAATTTTGGTGGCTTCATGTTGCAGGAAAAATGCCGCGAGGAGTTAGATTTCATTTTGCAGCAGGGCTGGATTGCCAGCTGACATCTTTAAGGTCAGATATAATATTTCCATCACTGAGCGGGATAATAAAGCCCTAATAGAATTTGCTGACCGTAAGAACCTCAGACCAAGCCACAAAATGGGTTTATTTATTTGCCATCTGTATGTCAGTTTCACTTATGAGAATAGATATCATATCAGAAACTTTACTGCAATTAGATCATACAAAATGTACTATAACATTTGAACTAAGATTCAAAGAAGAAAAGACACACCGTTTGTGTGTGCATTAAAAAAAAATCCAGATTTTTTTTTGCTTTCAGTAAGAAACCCAATCTCAGATTCTGAATCCTATCTGTGAGCTCAGCCCAGTGGATGAACTCAGTTAATATAATACAGCAGGCACTCAAAAAGCTGGAAGGTGGCAGCGAACTTTCAGCGGAGAATAAACATCTAGGCTTTACCTTATTAGAAGCTCTTAGAATGCAGCTACAAAGTATTTTCCCAAACACTCCCTAGCTGTCTATATATATATATACACATACATATATAAATAAAAAATTCCATCCATGTCTAAAAGATATTTTTGCAGTTAATTATAGCTAGTCATTGAATAGAGAAACACCGTACTTTGCTTTTTTTATTCTAAAAAATCCGAACTGACAGAAGGTAATCAAACAATTGGGATTCAAGTGTGTGGTTGTCACCTGGTTACATAATTAATCCCTGGCAGTAGAGAAAGAGCTAGTGGCTGCCTACTTCTTTTAAGAAGTATACATCATACTCCACAAGCTTAGCTTGCCATACAGTTATATCATTTGAACTTGAGAAAGTGGCAGACTCACTTTGGGTGAGACCAGCACATAAGTTAAAGCACCTTCTACATTCCCCTGTGTTTTAATCACTTCTTCCTCTTTCCTCCAAAAGTTATCTGGTTTCAGATTGCTAATAACCTTACAATTAGTTTCTGTGCCGCTGGCTGTAAGAGATATCTGGTCCTGGCTTTAATTTCACAGATGAAGAAATGGAGACTCACTGTTAAAATATCTTCACCCAACCCTCCCAGTTTATAAGTGTTAGTAATGCTTTGAACTGCAAGTAAAAGAGAACTCAGGTAATTAAAAGTGATAGTGCTTTATTTTCCTTACTTAGAGTATGTCTGGAAATAGGCAACTGCTGGTAACTTCAGTTTTTTTTCAAAAATATCAGATCTGCCATCTCTACAATTGGCTCAGCCTTTCCCTCATGGTCACAGGATGGCTGCCATAGTTCCAGGCATCACATCCATATTCAAGGCAGGAAGACATGTGGAAGGGGATGACACTGGTGATATTTGTCTCATTTATTAGGAAACCAAAGGCAGTACTAGAAGACACTGACAGATGCCTGGTTCTGTTTCAGTGGCCCATGATGATTCACACAAGCACCTGGAAAAATGAGTGGAGGTGAACAAGAAATACTATAATCGGGGATAGGTGTTAGGTTGTCAGCCATCAGTGACTGCCACATTGCTCGTTTTTAATCCTTGCTCTAAAGGGCTCCACCGTAAACTCGTCACACTGCCTCTGGGGCTCACTCACTCAAGTGAAGGAATATAGTATGTGCTAAGTATGGAGGCCACTGATGAGCCAGATGCTATGGAAATGATAGATTTTTAAAGGAGACATATCTTAAATAACCAATTACATGATTAAGTTGTTTGGTTACAATTTTGTTATACGTGGGGGGACAGGACCGTATGAGATCAGAAAAGGCTTCTCTGAAGAAGTGACACCTGAGCTGCGTGCTGGAAGAGGAACGAACATATGTGTGGTAGGGGGTGGGTCCTGAGGTGGGCAGCACAGGGCAGAGGGAAGCAAGGGAAGGACTGAGCACAGCTGGTGCAGAGGTCCTCAGAACGCCTGCTGAAGGCCAGCCCCCAGGAGGCCGGCACTGGCCGGGGGGGGGGGGGGGCTTCTGTGGTTTCCCTCTTGCCTCCCAAACGTGCCAAACACGTTTCTGGAGCCTCAGTGTTCCCAGTCGCTGATGCAGCAAGGTTATCCTCTTGGGTGTGCCTTTGTGGTGGTCCAGGGAAGCTCCTGGGACAGAAAATCTATCCTGTTCTGCAGGAAGGCATTAGGGCAGACACATCAGGGATTTGCTCAGGGTGGGAGTGGGAGAGAGGAGAAGCTCATGAGTTTTCTGCATGAGTTCAGGCAGAGTGCCCAGGGAGAAGCAGAAGCCAGGAGAACTCCAGGCCAGAGAACCATGTGCACAAGTTGGCAATATCCAGGAGGGACAGCTGACGAAGGCTGGCTCCTTCAGGGGCAGGGAAGCAAATACATTGCGTGTGGGACAGACACATGAGGACTTTCATTTGGGCTCCAGAAAGACTCGGAGAAAGTAAGGGAGTGAGACTGTGATTTATGAGCTTAGCTGCCTTGCTAGGGAAGCATGCTTAGGGTCACAGGAGCTGTAGTCCCAGGCTGGGAAGTTTTGAGAGGCCTCCTGATCCTTGCTCTGTACAGCAGCTGTCTTCACCTTTGGTGCAGCAGGAGCGATATGCATCTACTGAGCACTGACATGGCTGCCCTGGCTTTCCCCAAGCCCAACTCCTCTCTCGGTGTGCACACGGCCCCTTACCACACTTCCTGAGTGGCTGCAGAAGGTTCCCCCCAGCCCAGGCTTCTCCCAGGGACACTGTGGATACCCATCCCCAGAGCCAGCAGCTACAGGGATAGAGCAGCACGGGAGGCCATCTCCACGTCCCACCCGGGCTGCTCCTGCCCCAGCTGTCCTCGGTCACCCCCAGCTATGCCAGCTAGTATCAACATGGAATGTCTCCTTGGATGGGGGCAGAGGGGAAGGAAAGAAGCAAGCAGGAAAGAGTCCTGGTTTTGGAGTTGGAAGGTCCAACTTTGAATTTTTAACCCCTCCACTCCTACCTCCCCGGGTGGGTCTCAGAGGTCTCATTGGAAATTAGGGCTGGCCTTATAATAGCCCGACCAAGTGGCAGTATCGCTGACCAAAGGCTTGTCAGCTACTAAAGCAGAAACAGGATGGTGCCATCGACACAGTGGGGGGTGGGGGGGCTCTGCCCTGCTAGACATATGCTCTAAACCATTCTCTTCCATTGTCATCTGAGCAGCAGGATGGAATGGCTGGCAGCAGGAAGACAGCAGGTCACCCCTGCTCATGGCTCGCAGACATTGACTCCGGGGGTCACGCCATCATCAGTGGAAGGGAGCTACTTGGATCTGGGGGACAACCAGCTTCTGATTCCCATGGGAATCAGCTTTAAGAGAAAGAGCCCAGCGATTGCTCAAGGCACACCCACCAGAGCTGGAGGCAGACGTGTTCAGTGGAGACTGAGGACCGTGGGGGAAAACCTTTCCGTAGAATTTACCAAGATTCCCTAGAAGGAAACACTTCCCTTTTGAAAGATTACTCAGGTGGCTTTTTTACCCAATACAAGGTCACCGATTGTTGTCTTGCAACAAATGGTCAGAAATTTCTTCCCCCTGCCGTTTGGAGAGATTGATGTTCTACCATTAGGGGTTTATGTGTTTGGGTCTTGGAAGTGGTTTGACCTTGATACATCTTTTTCTAAATTTCAAAAATTGCTGGGAAGGGTCACCCCCATGTTTGTAGCTGCAGGCTGGGACTCAGCTGTTGCTTCAAAGTTCTCCATGTGGGGGTGGGGGCGGGGGCGTGGTTGGATCCCCTCGGCTGGGCACCTCACTTCCTTCACAGTCTATCAGCTACTCCACCTCAGGGCTGCTGGGGTTGGGTACCTCGACCTGGACACCCTAAAGCACAGGACTCCATCCTTCCATGTGCCGGGTGCCCGCCCACCCTGCGTGCTGGCCACTCCCTGAGCCCAAGGCTCCCCTTTGCATTAGGTTTAGTGAAGCCCCAGCCCTTCCTGGATGCCCTGAGGCAGCTCCTGGGGACGGGCATGCTGCTCTGGCACAGGGGACCCAGCCACCTTTCAAGCTCCATGGGCCCCTTTTAGGGACCTGGGGAGAAACTGCAGACAGCCAGGCAGTGGCCTCCCCCAGCCTTTCCCTGGTGGTCACAGCCCTCCAAGGAGCCATCTTCAGGGACCAGGCTCTGCCCCCAGTGCCATGCACTTTTTTCCTGAGGACAGGGCACTCCCATCACCTCCCTTTCACCATGTGCTCAGCGGTCCAGTCCCCACCTGGCCCTGGAGGCTGCATCCTGGGTGCCACCAGCCCTGGGACTGTCACAGCCTCTTCTGTCCTCACCTGGGGCCCAACCTGGGCTAATTCAAATCACGCCTGCCACGCACGCCTGCCTGTTGGGTTGGAATCTTTAAGGAATCCACAGAGGACAGTGAGTCAAAGCTTAAGAGATTTATTGAAGGGGGAAAGCAGGTGGAAGAGGGAGAAAGCAGGTGGGAACCAGCAAAACCTGCCAGCAGAAAGAAAGGAAGTATCTCCAGCTCTCTTTCTGAGAGCTGCGCTTTTAAAGGAAAAAACTGTGCCAGAAGGGGAAGGTTATCAAACAGGAAACAGTCTTGACCACATGCCTGTTTATCATACCTGATCTTGCTTCATTCACCTTCTGATGGGTGCAGTGCTGGCATGTCTGGTAGTTGTTCATCTTGCTGCCACATCTGGTTCTACTAAGAGAAGCTGAGGGGTCCCTGAGTCAAAAAGTCCCTTTTATATGTAATCTTCTTTTTCTAAGACCTGACATTCCTGCCTTTTTCTTTTAATAAAATTGAATGAAGCTGGGGTTGGGTTTGGGTTAGTGCCTTAGCTTAGCTCAAAGCAATTTTTAGAAGGAGCAGGGACTTTGTGTTCTTTCTTTGGTTACTTCCTGCTGAGTACAGGCATAGCTGGGGGTGGGGGATATTGCTTTGAGCTGAGCCAGGGCATTACTAATTGGGTTTTTGGACATCTTCTGTTGGAACAGGCTGATAATGATGTTTTTGTTGCGACAGGAGCAGATTTTCAAATTTCGGTTGTAGCAGGAGTATGTTTTCAGAATTTTGCTGGTTGGTCATGGCTGCTATTGACCTGTGAACAAACTTAGACATTGGAAGAGGTAGGGGACTAGAAGGAAAATCAACAAAAGGATAATTAAGAGCCCAATGAGGGGGAGTAGAATAGCTTGTAAAGGGGTGAAGAAGAATGAAAGAAAATTTGAGAGAAAGTTTTCTAGCCAAGATGAATCTACATCTGCATTTGCTAAGTTATCTATTATGACACGTTTTCTTTTAGTATTTTTAAATTTTGTTCTGTTTGACCTGTGTTATTGATGTAAAAACAGCAAGTTTCATTTAGTATTGTGCAGGTCCCTCCTGCTGTTGCAGTTAGGACGTCCAGGGCTGTTCTATTTTGTATAACTATTTCAGCTAAGCTATTTAGATTTTGTTCTTGTTCTTCTAAAGCTTGTATGGCAGCATTCCATGATTGCTGCATCATTTGGGACATGTTTAAGATAGAGGCTTCTAGTAGGGGGATGCCAACAAACCAGAAAAAGCTTCGATATATGGAATGACCTAGCCCTGGTTTTCTAGAATAGGGTTGTGGTTTCCTTGGCAGCCTAATGCTGGGATTTTATATAATTCCCTATAGTTAGGTTTTAGAGGTTAGTTGAGATATTTTTCAGGAAAGGATCCAAGGATGGGAATTTGCCCTGAGGAAAGCATTTCAGAAGGTGTTAAGATTTTGGCTTCAGGGCAAAATAGTACAGGTTCCTGTTCAATCTTTGGGAAGTAACAGGTAAGCTGCATTTCCACATAGGAAATAATATCCCATGCCTATCATAGAAAGAGCTAAAGAGGGTCCCCTAAGCTGAACTTGGTGGGAATTAATAGGAAGGAAAGCAGCTTGGGGGTTGAAGTTATTCCAGCCTGTAAAAAATTCATCTTCACATAGGGGCAGTAGAAGGGCTCACATGGCTGAGATATGTGATGTACTGGACCTTGACATAGTCCATTGTGGAAAAGGAGTTGGAGGGCATTGCTTCTCTTTGGTTCTCCTGTAAATGAGGCATGAGCAGTTGGGTTGGCGGGGCCATCTGTTACGTTACAGGTGTGAGTTTTACTGGTGTGGGAACAGTTAAGAGACGTGACTTGACATGGTTTTAGCAGGAGGCTTTGACTCTTTGA
This sequence comes from Myrmecophaga tridactyla, assembly GCA_004026745.1. Taxonomy (NCBI): domain Eukaryota; kingdom Metazoa; phylum Chordata; class Mammalia; order Pilosa; family Myrmecophagidae; genus Myrmecophaga; species Myrmecophaga tridactyla. Next base: position 6,792 of record PVIY010025741.1, on the reverse strand, counting down.
CTGGTTTGGTGTAATCCTTTTATTTCCAGTGGTATAATGACTGGTTAGATTGGAAAGTGGGCCTGAGCATGTTCCTAGCCCGAATAACAGGGTGTTATTTATAGAGCCAGGTAATAGGATTGTATCTTCTTTGTATTGGCCTGTAGAATTACCTAATTCGGTGCCCCCCAAATACGATATTAGTTTGGTTAGTTAGTATGGTGAAATTGTTTAGGGTATTGGCTATTCGTTTGAGGTGGGTTGAGTTAAAAATTAGGGTATAATTGCAAAAGGAAGTATTAAGATGTCCTAAATTGGTAGTTTGGAGATTGGAAAAGTAGTGGGAGTGCATAGATAGGGTCTGTCCATTAGCTAGGGTACTGTTTCAGTAGGACTTGGGCCTTTCAGGTTGGAGTTTTTCTCTGACTTTAGCTCTCTCTTACAGAGCTTTTGGGGTTGGAGCAGCTACCTGCTTTAAATTCAGCATTTTGGGGAACTACTTGTTTGGATTGGTCACCTGTATAAAGTAAATTAAAATTGGGCTGGTCACCTTCATAAAGTATTTTAAATCCATAGTATTGGGGAGTTATCGTAGGCAGTGTTTCTAGGCTTACAGGAAAGGCTGAGATAGAAAGAGAAGTGGAGTGTATAGAATTTGTACATATCCAGCAATTTGTCTTGTTAAAAGTTGTGACAGTACTTTAGATAATGGGTACAAATGAGTGTTGAAGTTGAGAAGATAGTTGTGTTTATTGTAAGGAGTGACACTGTGAGCTGGAAAAGTAACCTGGTGGAAAGACACTAAACAAGCAAGAGATTAGCTGCTAGGAGGATGAGAATGAAGGAGTATAAGGTAATTTGATAAGGGCTGTAATCTTGTAAATCTCCCTGAAGCGAAAGTTTGGTAATGAGTTCCAAAAGGGTGTATAGAGTGAGAGGACCTTCAAGGGATGACCAGGCTAGATTGTTAGAGATTCTTTGCAGAAATGTGAAAGTGGAAGAAAAATCACTCATAAGGCTAGAGGACTGAATATGCCCTAGTGCTGGGAAGCGGAAGAGGAGTTATTTTGGTGTGGATATTTCCACCACCAAATTAGGGTTAACGTTAGCTTCTGGGAAAGAGCTAAGGTGGATTTCCTCCGGGAGGGCTATCTGAAGAAGAAATGCAAATGTAAGGATAAAAAGTGCTGGGCCACAGACACAGCAGGCCAAAATCCTCATCCTATGTTGGGGCTGTCTCGGAGAGCCTAAGTTTAAGTGCTCCAGTAGGCGTGCACAAATATTGTTGGCTGAGATCCCTTGTCTGGTTGATGTGGACATTGGGGTCTGTTTCAGCTAGTTGTTGAGTCAGCTTAAGCCTGGAGAGGTGAACCCGAAATGCTAACCCTGATAATTAGCTGCTGTTGGGGTGGTGAGTAGAACTAGGTATGGACCTGTCCAAGAAGGGGTTAGAGATCTGGGTTGAAGGATTTTTAGATATACAAGTCACTTGGGGATATGCGAGGATTAATGAATGGGGCTTTGGGTAGCCTAAGGTAGGTTGGTATTTTCATAATCCCTAAGAGTTGTCAGAATTTGAGTCAAAATGGGGAGACAGTTTCTATAGTAGGAGACTGGGGTAGGGAGGTTGCCAAGTAATAAAGGCCTTCCGTACATAATTTCAAAAGGGCTTGACATATGGGGCTTGTGTGGGGCACTTTGAATCTTGAGAAGTGCAAGTGGTAAAAGTTTAAGCCATGGTGATTGAGTTTGAGTCCTTAGCTTAGTTAAATGCATCTTAATTATGCCATTCATTCATTCTACTTTGACCACTGGGGTCTGGCGGGGTATGTAATTGCCAGTGTGTATCCTTAGGGCTTGAGACCCTTAATGCGTAATTTGGGAAATAAAGACTGAGCCATTGTCCAATTGTATGGACCTAGAGAGGCCAAACCTAGGAATAATGCTTTGCAATAGAACAGAAGCCTTTTCTGAGGTGGTACGGAAGGCTTCAACCCATCCTGAAAAACCCATCCTGAAAACTAAGAAGTATTTAAACTTAATTGGTGGAAGATTAGTAAAGTCAGTTTGCTAGTCGTACCTGGGGATTTGTCCTCTTGCTTGATAGAAAGGATGGGGGCTGGTTCGAGGTTGCCCTGCGGGTGGCGTGCTGACAGACGGCGCATATCTTAGTGATATGCTGGAGCTCCGAGTAAACGTTGGGATGACTTATGGTTTGAAATAGAGGAGAGGCTAGCGGCTTGGTGCTGCTATGAAACTGGTCATACAGTTCAGATAAAATGTTTCGTGCATGCTGTTGGGGCAAGATCACTTTATCATTGAGGTAAAAACATCCCTCATTGAGGGTGGCACCACGCTCAGCCACGTCTGTTTGCTCTAAGGTGGAGTAAGCAGGTGTTGGTATGGGCATTCCCAGAAGCTGAGTAGGCATCCGAGCCTGTCTTTTTACTTCATCATCCGCTCTGTTATGACCTATTGAGATGGGATCCTTTCCACTTTGATGACCCTCATAGTGAATAACTGCTACCTGGGCAGGGGTTTGTGCTGCCTCGAGGAGTTTAAGGATGAGAGTTTTATCAATAATCGGAGAATTTTTAGAAGTAAGATAACCTCTCTCTTTCCATGTAGCTAGAGGTGAATGAATAATATGGAAAGCATATTTAGGGTCAGTATAGACATTAGTGGGGGTAATTGCTGCGAGTTTGAGAGCTTGGGTGAGGGCTGTGAGCTCTGCCTGTGGGGAAGTGGTGCCAGGAGGAGAGGTCTAGACTCAGTTACCTCCTGGGCAGACACTGTAGCATATTCTGCCTGCTTGGAGGGGTCTTTAAAAGCACTGCCATCAATGAACCAAGTATTAGCTGGAGGAGGCAGAGGGGAATCCTTTATGCTGGGAAATGGATGAAGGAAATGATCTATAGCTTCTATACAGTGATGCATGGGTTTCTGATGCTTTAGAGGAGTAAAGAATTTTGCTGGGTTAGGAGTTGTAGGTGAATAGGATATTTTAACCTGGGAGTTACAAAGGAGCTGTGCATATAAGCTGAGTGTAAGACGGGGAGGCCCTAGAAATAGCTTGGAGAGTTAAAAGGGAAGGGAGGTTATGAGAAGAGAGGACAGATAATTGAGCATATGGCACAAGTTTAAGAGATTCCTATATGAGAAGTACTGCAGAGGCTAAGACTCTGAGACAAAGTGGCCACCCTAAATAAGAGGAGTCTGAAGCTTTAGAGAAATAATCAGTTGCACAGGTATCTGGCCCACTTGCCTGGGTTAAAAGTGCAAAAGCAGAGCCGTCTTGGTGTCTACATACAGTGCGTAGAAAGCTTGCTGGGGTCTGGAAGAGCTGAGGCGGGGGCCTGGTGAGAGCTGTCTTGAGCTACCTACCTGAGTGTTTAATAGCTAGAGGGTCACCTACGGGGTCCTGAGGATCTTCTGCAGTGGCCTCATGTACGCTTTTATCCATAAGCCCCAAATCAGGGAGCCAGGTTTGGAAAAAATTGGCGAAATTGGGGAAGGAAAGAAGTGCTTGTTTGGTCTGGGGGAGAGGAATAGTTAAGATTATTTCTTTGCATTGAGTTGTAACACCTTTTTTGGTGTGGGAGAGAGAAAGTCCCAAATAAGTGACTTGAGGCTTAGAAAACTGGCCTTTATCTTTGGAGACTTTATATCCCTTTTGCTGTGAATAGTTAAGGAGGGTGATTGTCCTGCGATAAGGCCTCAGAGGGACTGCAGACTAGGGGGCTATCTACATACTGAAGGAGTTTACTGGGATGTAATTTTAATGTTTATAAGTCAGAGGCCAATGCTTGTCCAATAAGTGAAGGCTGTCTGCAAAGCCTTGTGGTAAAACTGTCCATGTTAAGTGCTTAGAAGTTCTGGTAACGGGATCTGTCCAGGTAAAGGCAAACAGGTCCTGAGAGTTGGGTGAAGTGGAGTAGTAAAGAAGCATCTTTAAGTTTGAAGACCATGTGGTGTGTAGTATTTGGGGGAACTTGGGAGAGTATAGAGCATGGACTAGGAACTGTAGGGGTGATGGGCTTGGTGGCTTGATTAAATGCCCTAAGATCTTGGACCAGCCATTAAGTGCCATTTGGTTTCTTTATTACTAAGAATGGTGTATCGGCTGGGGATGCTGCTTCTCCGAGGAGTCTGGAGGTCAATAGCCTCTCGACTATGGGTTTTAGGCCCATGAGGGCTTGTGAGGTGGGAGGATATTGAAGTTTGTTTGGGAATTCTCCAGGTTTTTTGAGAGAAACTTAAACAGGGGCATGTTGTTAAGTAATGGAAGGGGTGGAGGTGTCCCATACCCGGGGATCTGCCTTTTCTAGCCTTGGGGGCAGAACTGTTCCCTTAGGGGAAGAGAGTGTTTCTCCTACAGACAGAAGCAGAACAGTTTGAGGCAATTTGTTGGCATGTGTTATTTCTGTTAATTGAAGGGTTGCTTTAAGCTTTGTTAAAATATCTCTCCCTAATAAAGGTGTGGGACAGCTAGGAATTATTCAAAGGCTATGAGAAAAGTTATGATTTTCTGTACTACAGGTTAGGAGTAATGTTTTAAGGGGAACTGAGCGTTGACCTGTGATCCCTATGACTGAAATTGAGGCGGGAATGAGCTGCCCCGAATGCTCAGGCAGGACAGAGTACATGGGGACTGGGTCTAAAATGAAAGAAATGGGCTTACCTGCCACCTGTAAGGGTACTCTGGGTTCCGTGGCGGTGATGGTCACAGTTGGGGCAGTGCCTGAGCTGGGCTTATCAGTCATCTGCAGCTAGTCCAAGGAAGTTGCCCAGTTCTGGGGTGTGTGACACCTGTTCAGGAGGGGGAGGCCGTCCAAACCCAGTGGTCGACCCTGCAGTTGCTGGGTGCATAGTTTGGCCCAGTGGCCCGTTTTACTGCAACGAAAGCACGATGGGCGGGACAGCATTTTCTCGCCCCAAAATTCTGGTTTCTATTGCCACAGTTTACCCTGGGTTGTCTCAAGGCATTGGCAGGGAGCAAATAGCGGGCATCATCTCTGTCCTGTCTTACTCTTTCTCAGGCTGCCTCCTTTTCTTCCCTTTCTTTTTCTTTTACTTCTTTTTCCTATTTTTGTTTTTCTGCCCGTTCACTTTCTTCAAGTCTACTGTTAAACACTCTAAACGCCACTTTCATAAGTTCTTTCTCGGTTGCTTGAGGACCTTGTTCTATTATTTGAAGTTTCTTTCAAATGTCTGGGGCCGATTGGGTGGTAAAATGGTTATGAAGGAAAAGCTCTCCTTCTTTGGAGGAAGGGTTAATATTTGTATATTTTAAAATAGCCTCGGTTAAGTGATTTAGGAAGGAAAGGCTGGGTTTTCATCTTTTTCCTGAGTGATTTCTGAAATTTTATCATAATTAACAGCTTTGAAGCCTGCATTCCTCATTCCTTCAATAATACAAGGAAGAAAATGTTCCGTTTTCTTTTTATCTGGGGTTTGGTCTTGATAGTTCCAATTTGGGTCTGCTGTGGGAACTGCATTTGTTTCTTGCATACCATGGAAAGAAATGGGGATTTCTGCAAAAAGTTTATCAGCATGGGCTGTAGCCACAACCCAAATGTGATCTTTTACTTCTGGAGTTGTAGTGCAAGTTATAGTAACATAAAAATCCTGGTAAGTTAAGTCATAAGATTGGAGTAAATATTTAAACTCTTTTGTAAATTTAGTTGGATCTGCTGAGGACACGAGCTGTTTTTCAATTTGGCTTAGGTCTGAAAGAGAAAAAGGAGTGTGAACTCTCATGCCTTCCCATCCTGCTATCTCTCATAGGGGAAACAGTCACTTCAATGGGGAATTTACTGTAGGTGCCAGACCATGAGATCGAGAAAAAGGAGGTGAAAAAGATGGGGGAGTTTGGGTAGAATCTGGGAGAAGGGAGAAAAAGTGGGTGCTAAAGTAGGATAGAGTGTATTGGAGGGAAAGGAGGGTATGGGGGTGGAAGAGTTTGAGGAAGAGGGAAGGGGAGCAGAGGGGGTTGGGGAGAACTGTGGAGGGAGAGCATATTCAGGAGGGCGGTGGTCAGCGGGGTCAAAGTAGGAGAAGTGATTGGAGGACTCCTCAGCATTAAGGGGGTCTACAGCCTCCATAGAGGGAGAGGCTGAAGGCTCGGAAGGTTTTCTATGAAGGAGGATTTGGTTGGAAGACAGAGTGGCACAGAGAAGGTTGAGACCTGAGGGTCCAGAAAGTTTGGGAGAGGGGCCTTCAGACCATTTGCCATTGCATTGAATAAAATGATCAAGTTTGGTGAGAATTTGCCCATTGAAAGTGCCTTTCTCTGGGCAATGTTTTTGTTGTTCTAAAGGGTATTGTGGCCAAGCCATATTACAGATAAAAATAAGTTTCTTTGGTTTTATTTCTCCTTCTAATTGGAGTTTATTGAGATTACAGAGTAAACATCTAGAGGAGTACAATCGGGGGGAAGAGTAGTTTTTAGAGCCACCAGGAGGTGATTGGGCGTTACCCATCATAATGTGATAATCCAGATCCACGACCCTTCACAGCAACAAAGCAGGTGTCCCTGGTTTGTCATCAGGGACCAGAAAGTATGTGCAGCCTTTCATTCAAGGTGTCCCCCAAACTACTTTGACTGCTACATGGGGGGAAACGCTCCTGGAGCATTAGAGAGTTTTGACTGAGCACTCAGTTTTTAGGTCAGGAGGCCAGGACACCTCATTAAAGTGTGCCAGGGTGAGCTGAGGTGTCACTGGGACACTGAACAAAGCTCCTGAGTTGAGGGCCTCACTTACCTGGGGCCGAATTAGTTGCAGGTGCTTGAGAGCCATGAATGTGAGCCTG
>PVIY010025740.1:0-28785 GCA_004026745.1 Myrmecophaga tridactyla | reverse complement strand
TGGTGGCTCAGCAGGCAGAGTTCTCACCTGCCATGCCAGAGATCTGGGTTCAATCCCCGTGCCTGCCCATGCAAAAAAAAAAAAAAAAAGTCTTGCATTTATGTGGTACATTTATTACAACTAATAAACCAGCATTCATACATTATCATTAACTAAATTCCTTAATTTACATTTGGGTTCACTCTTTGTGCTGTGCATTTTTATGGGTTTTGACAGATATATAATGTCATGTACCTCCCATCTGTATCCACCATGGCAGTATCAAAAGAGTTAGTTTCACTTCCTCAAAAATGCCCTGAATTCTACGTATTCACTTATCCCTCCCTCTTCCCAAACTCCTGGCAATCACTGATCGTTTCACTTTCTCTGTAGCTTTGCCTTTTCCAGAACGTCACATAGTTGCAATCATACAGGATACAGCCTCTCAGACTGGTTTCCATCACCCAGAAATACAAATTTAAGGTTCCTCCCTATCTTTTCATGGCTCAATAGCGCATTTCCTTATATTGTCAAATAATGCTACCTTGTGTGGGTGTACCACAGTTTACTTATTCATTCACCTATTGAAGGGCATCTTGATTGCTTTCTGGCAGTGTGAATAAAGCTGCTATAAACACACACACACACACATACACGCACCTACATATATATATATAAAGAAACCTGGGTTCCAGGCCTAGTTCGGTCATTTACTATCTGGCTTCATTCCGGTTGCTTCACATCTCTGAGCCTCGATTTCCTTACCTGTAAAAAGGGAGAAATACCTTCCCACGGAGTTGTGGACTGAACCATATTAGAAAAACATATCATGTGCCAACGTGGAAACTCAGTGTTTTTTTATGGCTGCCCCAAACCTCCTCCTTTCCATCATTGAGGATTCCCCACCTTGTGAGACCAAATTGGAGGCAGAGTTCATCTCTAACGGGAGAAGTAGAAAAGCCTCCCTTGCAGCTCAGGTATGGCCGGGTGACCTAGGCTGGGTCACCTGAGGGTCAGGGGCACTGAAGCAAGGAAAAAGGAATGAAGTGGTGTTGGGGGTATGGTGTTGTGCAGTTTCAGGGGTGTGAGTGGCAGCGGTGCCAGCCTCGGTCAGTGTCCAAGCCAGAAGGCTCAGCAGTGCAACTCTGGCCTCTGGAATTGAATGGTTGTGATAGGTTGAATTGGGTCCTCTAAAAAGACACGGTGAAGTCTTCATCCCCAGTATCTCAGAACATGACCTTACTTGGAAATAATCATTAAAGATGGAATTAGTCAAGTTAACGCAAGGTCATGCTGGAATAGCGTGGACCCTTGGTTCAATAAGACTGATGTCCATATAAGAAGGGGAGAGGAGACAAAGACAGACACACAGAGAGAAGACGGCCATGTGATGGAGGCAGAAATTCTGTTATGCTGCCACAAGCCAAGGAACACCGAGGACTGCCTGCCACCACCAGAAGCAGCTAGGAGAGAGGCACGGAGCAGGTTCTTCCTGCTCAGACTTCATAAGGAGTGTGGCTGTGCTGATACCTTGATCATGAATTCCTGGCCTCCATAACTGAGAGACATTAAATGTCTGTTGTTCTGAGCCACCCGCTTTGTGGTACTTTGTCAGGGTAGCCCTAGGACACTAAGATAGTGGTGCTGGTAGATGTTTCCTTAGTGAACCAGGTCAATCGTGTGATTTTTTTGCTGTCCTCTGACTGCAAAGTCCCATTTTGTTCCAGCCTATCTGCTCTGTTTTAAAATTGTATTTTTTTTTTCTGTTTTAATCAGTTTTGGTAACTTCTGTGCTTTCCACTAGGAATCCTGACTATACTACACAAGTCCCTAGCATAATGGCTGGCATGTAGTGGGAATTTAATATTGGTTCTTTTTCCCTTTAGGCCCCATATCCTCAGATGCTTTCCTTTTATCCAAGTTTAATTCTAACTCTTTGATACTATGATCAGTAGGATGAAAACCTCCCCCTTTTAACAAAAATATGGAGTTGCACCTTTCCATAATATTTGTTCATTATTTCACCACGAAAGTTCATTCTACAAGTCAGTAAACCCCGAGGTGGTGAGCAGCAGTGAGTAGGGAGTGTTGCCCTCAATTTTTAAAACAAAGGGGGTCTTGAGGGCAATCATAAACTTGTCACCAATCCCCAAAACATGGCAATCAGGGGATGTTCCCAAAACGTGGCAATTAGGAACAGAATATGAGGGACTAAGAAAAGGACTCATTTACATAGTAATGGTCATTTGGATTTCATAAACCGATGGACCTAACTGATGGACCTAATTAACCCAGAGGAGGTAGAGTATAAAAATATGCAGGGGGTTATGAAAGTTTATTTAATTCATGGGTTACAGACACCGGGGGGTTTTAGTGCACCTATCCTTAATACACTTGGATGAAAACTGCCACTTAATTTCCCACAAAACACCCTAAGTATGGTTCAGAGATAGAAGACTGGGCTGATTGGGTTACTGGGGGACTGTAGGACTCAGTTCAATCTGTCCCCACCATCCAACATGGGATTGCCCACAGCAGACTAAGCAACGCATTCATGAGTCAGTTTCATTCAGCCTCTGCTTAAATTTCTTTAGAGAAGAAGCAAACAGTTGTCCCAGTAGAATGAGGTGGCGATGTGTTCGGATTTATTGTTTATGTCCCTAACATTCATTATTCATTCTCCCTTCTTATGACAGCAGTACACACACACTCCCCCCTCTCCCTTTGAAAAGACCTCTTCCCACTGTGTGAGATCTTAGGGGGATGGTCAGTGAAGGTGAATGTTTTCCCTTGCCCAGGCCAAAGCTCACCAGACTCTTCCTCCATGAACTTTGGATTTTTAGTGGAGTAACTCTGTGCTGGTTTGAAAGGATTTATGCACCCTAGAAAAGCCATATTTTAATCCTGATCTAATCTTGTGGGAGCAATGTTTCTTTTAAACCCTATTCAGTACTTTATGTTGGAAAGTTGATTAGGTTATCTCCACAGAGATGTGACTCATCCAATTGTGGGTATTAACTTCTGAATAGAGGGAGATGTGACTCCACCCATTCCAGGTAGGTCTTGATTACTGGAATCCTTTAAAAGTGGAAGCATTCTGGAAAGAATGAGAGAGAATGACGAGAGCGAGAGCCCATGCTACCAGGCACCTTTGGAGATGAAGAAGGAATACGTCCCTGGGGGAGCTTCATGAAAAAAGAAGCCTGGAGCAAAAGCTAGCAGACATTACCATGTTCATCATGTGCCTTTCTGGTTGAGACAGTAAACTTCAACTTCATCGGCCTTTCTTGAGTGAAGGTAACCTCTTGTTGGTGCCTTAATTTGGACACTTCGATAGATTTGCTTTAATTTGGATATTTTTCATGAATTTAGAACTATAAATTAGGAACTTATTAAATTCCCCTTTTTAAAAGCCATTCCTTTTCTGGTATATTGCATTCTGGCAGCTAGCAAACTAGAACAGATACCAAACCTTTAAGAGGGGAGAGAGAATAATTTACACTAGCAGGTGAGTTTTTCCTTCTAGCTAGAATCCTAGCCATCTCTTGTGTCTGTCCATTTTCCAAGCCTGGTTTCCCAGCCTTATCTCTGTGAGCCACTCCACATCCTCCAATAATTTCTTTCCTGCATATGTCAGCTAGAGTCTGTTTCTACTGTTTACAAACAAAACACCCTAATTGACTTAACTCATACTGGCAACAGTTGCTAGAAAGTTCTTCCCTATGTCAAATTGAACTCTTCCTCCATTTAAGTTCTACCCCTTTACACTGCGTCTGTTTCCAGAAGCAAACCCTGAGCCAATATTCTCTCTATGACAGCCATTCAAACATTTGAAGACAAGATGCTTTCCTTTAGGCATCTCTTTTCTGGGATAAATAGCCCTGATTTCTCAACAGTTCCTTGTAGAACATAGTTTCCAAATCTGTCAACATCCTGGTGCCCCTCCTATCAATACTTAAAATGTGACCTCCAGGAGGCACATAAACAGAGTATAATGGGCTCCTTATTTCTCTTGGTCTCTGCCCTACTTCATAAATGGTCATTTTTTTTCAGTAGCAATGCTGCACTCTTGGATTATAGTAATATAATTACTATATTATATTATTATCAAGTAAAACTAGCTTTTAAAAACGTGTTGTTTCTTCATTACATATCTTTGTAGAAAAATTAGAAAAGAAACAAAAGAAAATTATTGAAAGAATTCCCAATCCACCACCTCAGGACAATCACTATAAACATATTATTGTACAATCTTTCAGACTATAGTCTATGCTTATCATATTGACTTTTCTTTTGGTTATATGTGCATTGCTATATATTTAAAGCATGTTATATACTTAGCATCCTCTGGGAGAACATTTGGGTTATTGACAGGTTTTTTGGTTTATTTTGTTTTTGCTATTACGAACAATGTTTTGGCAAACACCCTCATCCATATATCTTTATATACTTTGATGCTTTCTTAATAATTCCTAGAGGTGTGATTACTAGTTGAAAAGATTTGTGTTTTCTTACGAGGCTTATCACCAAATTACCCTTCAGAAATCAATTCATACTCCCACCAGCAGATTATAAAAGGTCTTAAAACTCCTGGACTTTCCACCTGAGGCCTTGCCAAGCCAGGTGTCCCTATCTTAGAGTCGTAATTGATTTTAAGCTAGACAGAATACTGCATTTACAGTTCTTTAATCTTGTTTATTGGCCCCAGGCCCTCCTCTGCCCCTGTTGAGATGATGAGACAGTGATTCAATCAAGCAGGAGATTCCTTACCCGCTCTGGTTTCAGGTCACCTGCAAATCTGGCCAATGTCCCTTCTCTGTCTTCAACCAAGTTACAGACAACATTGTTGGACAGAGTAGAGCCACAACTGGCCTCTGGCACTCTACTAAGTGTGTCTTCCACCTGAGAAATAATTGTCTACAAAGGGTACCGCAGGCAGTTCACAGTTCACCCAGCACTTCACAAGGACCCCCTGGACCTGTGCACAATAATCCAGCATCTAATAAAGGTACTAATAAAGTTTAATAAGGCCTGGCTTCGTAGGACTGGCTCCAGCACTACAGCCAGCATCTGTTCTGATTAGTCAATACCCAGTTTATTCTGGTGGCTAAATATTGTAAATATCATCCCTGCATTCATGTATCCTCTACCAAGATGAAACTGCTGTTAATATTTGTCATATTTGTAGCAGATACCTTTTTGGGGGGGGCGGGGGGTGGGGGGAATAAGATGTCTCAAAAATACCTGAATGTTCACTCCCATCTCCCTCTCAACCCCAAAGTAAGGAGAATATCATTCCCTTGCACTTTGTACTCTTAGTGCACCTGTATATATCCTGTATATAACAGCACACGTTCCTGAGTTTTGCATTTGAAAATTTTGCAAAAATAGTATTGCACATATATAGTCTCCTAAAAACCTTCTCAATAGTTGAGGTGTTTCCATACAGGTATACATAGATTTAATTCATTCATTTAAACTGCATCATAATCTCTTTTTTATGTCTCCTGCTGATGGGAAATTAGAGTTCCACTTTTTCGTTTGTTTGTTTGTTTGTTTACTTTACAAAGTGTTGCAATGAATGTCCTCAAATATGACGTCACATGCACATAGTCAAGGTTTTCTCTAAGAAAGACCCATGGTGGAACTCCTGGGACATGGAGTATAAGCATCTTCAGCTCTGTGTTACCTGATTGCTCTACAAATTAGTCCACCCATCAGTTGCAGTGTTATCTCCCCCACAGCAGTATATGAATTCCTTATCCCATATTCTCACCAACATTTAGTTGCCAAGCTTTGGAGTATGAAATAGTTTCTCAATATTTTTATCTTGGATTTCTCTGATTATTAGCAATAGGGGGTCCCTTTTCATAAGTTTGTTATTTTGAATTTCTTCTTCCATACAGAAGTTCATTTCTGCAGGAGCCAGCTCCCAAGATGGCACCCAAGAATCCCTGCCTCCTGGAATGCGTACCTTGTGTAGTCCCCTCCCACACTGCACTGAGGTTGGTCCTTGAGACCCACAGAATAGGGCAGAGACGATGATATGGTACTTCTGAGATTAGATTATGAAAGACACTTCGGCTTCCATCTTCGTCATTCTCTTTCTCTTGGGTTACTCACTCTGGGGAAACCAGCTGCCACGTTGTGAGCAGCCCTCTGGGGAGGCCCACATGGCGAGAGACTGAGGCTTCCTGCGTCCAGCAAGTAAGAAACAAAGGCCTCCAGAAAACACACCCATGAAAGAACTCGGAAGTGCATCCAGATGATGGCAGCCCCAGCCAGCAGATTGACTGCTGTGCCTGTTTGAAATCATCATGTACCCCAGAAAAGTCATGTTTTAATCCTGTGCCAATCTTGTAGGAGCAACCGTTTCTTTTAATCCTTATTCAGTACTGTAGGTTGGTATATTTTGATTAGATTATATCCGTGGAGATGTGACATGCCCAATTGTGGGTGTTAACCTTTGACTGGAGAGAGATGTGACTCCACTCATTCCAGATGGGTCTTGATTAGTTTACTGGAATCCTTTAAAAGAGGAAACATTTTGATGAAACCTCAGAAATGTTGGAGCCTAGAGAAATGACAGAGCTGACAGAACGACAGAAGCCTCAGAGCCAATAGAAACTTCACAGCAGAGCCGACAAGATGCAGACACATGGAGAACAGAGACACGGATGTTTGGAGATATTTGGAGCCCAGAAGACGTCGCCATAAGATGTTAAGCAAGTCAGAACCTGGAGAGGCAAATGCCAACCACGTGACTAGCCGGTAACAAAGGTGTTCCTAACTCATGGACCTTCCCTGAATTAAGGTAACCCTTTGTTTGGGCATTTTCATTGCCATAGAGCTGTAAACTTGTAACTTATTAAACTTTCCTTTATAAAAGCCATTTCAGTTCTGGTATATCACATTCTGGCAGCTAGCAAACTAACACAACTGCAACCTCACAAGAGACCCTAGCCAGAACCACCCAGCTAAGATACTTCTGAACTCATGGCCCACAGAAACTGTGAGATAATAAATGTCTGTTGCCTTAAGGTGTTAAATTTGGGGGTAATTTGTTATGCTACAACAGATAACCAGGACAATAATCTTTGCACACTTTTTTTTTTTGCTATTACTTTGTTTTTTCTCTTATTGATTTATAGGAATTTTAAAAAATATTCAGCACATGAATTCTTGTTAATTACTCGAGGCACCAATATCTTCTCGCAATTGTTGGCTTGCCTTTTCATTTTATTTATGGTGCCTCTGGCATAACAAAGCTTTAAATTTAATATAATTAAATTTGCCAGTTCTTTTCCTTTATAGTTTATGCTCTTTGCATCTAAGAAATTCTTTACAACCTCGATGACAAAAAAGACAGTTTTTTATTTTTCTTGAAATGTTTTAATAGTTAGCTTTGAGCTTTTGGTTCTTTAATCAGTCTGGAAATAACTGTTGGATTCAATTGGCCAAAATCTCTCCCCTACCACATCATGGGTTGTAATTCACTCTGTGGATCATTTGTTGTGCGTTTGCATTTTTCAATGTGAAGATTTGTCTTGGTTCTGGCAAAGACCAGAGCAAAATAATCATAAGTAAGGTTTCTTTCTCTGTCATCATCTTCCTGACACAATGGCCTTATCACTTCTTGCTTCTTTAATTGCTCCAAATATTAAGGTTGTAGACACCAATCATTCTTTTTGATGGCTCAGCACCTGAACTCTGTCTCTCTACCTTGAGAATCCTTCATGCTCATAAGTCTTAGTACAAAGCAGACTCAGCCTCTCGTTAAGGAAGCTGATGATTGCTGATACTTCCTTTCCCAGGCTCTTAGCAGCAAGGATGTGGTCACATAACCTAGGCTCTGCTGATCAGACCCATTCTCTCAGACTTTGAATTGAGAACTGGTGAAGTGATGCATGACAATAGGTTATACAGCAGAGTTTTTCAAACCTTAATGCCCATGAGAACCACCTGGTGGGCTTGTTAAATTCCAGATTGGTGGGTCCTAACAGCAGAGTCTGATTCAGTAGGGCTGGGATGGGGCATGAGAACCTGCATTTCTAACAAGTTATAAGGTGATGATGAGGCTGCTGGTCTGAGGACCACTTTGAGTAGCACTTCCTACTTCCCAAAATAGAGCAACCTCTCTGGTCATGATTTGGTGGGGGCAAGATGGAGTTCCCAGGAAAGCAGAGTTGCGGCTGGGCACAGTGTCAATGGACCAGATCTGTGGTGAGATTTAGGATATTGTTTCTGGCTGGGTAGCTGCTGATATTGGTCCTGCAGCCTTCCTGGAAATTCTATGAGCTACCCCATACCCTTTAACTAGATTCTCTTGCTGCTCAAATCAGCCAGAGCCAGTTTCTGTTGCTTGCAACTAAAAATGCTGGTTAACCCAGGACCCACTGTATTGTCTTCAAAATTCTTTTTTTTTTTTTGGAACAGGCAGACACTGGGAATCAAACTCGGGTCTCCAGCATGGCAGGCAAGAATTCTGCCACTGAGCAACCGTCACACCGCCCCTAAGCCATTCTTAATTTTATTCTTCCTGACATTATTCTTTCAGATTTGTGCTGTTCTTTTGCATCCCTGGGATTTATGCTTTGTAACTCATCTTTGTTGAGAAAAAAAAAGATTTTTACTTATTTCAAGAATAATATATGCTTACTATAAACATATTTGAAAAATACAGAAAAGCTCAAAGAAGTAAATTTAAAATCTCCTTTAATCCTACCACCAGAGACAGCCACCATGAATATTTTGCATTACTACTTTCAGTAATATAACCAGTTTTTTTCCATATACATGCACAATTTGCTATATACATATGCACTATTTTTATTTATGTGGGCTCATACTATACATGCTATCTTGTAAATCCCCTCTTTCCATCCAAACAATATAAGTAATCATTTCCCCCTGTCAACAAGCATTCCACAAAATGATCTGCAGTAGAGACATAGCATTCCAGCACATGAGGCACTGTAATTTATTCAACTAACCCCCGGTAGCTTGATCAAATCACATGTAGTTTGATTCAAATTGTTCGCTATTATAAACGACACTGTCAACTTCTGATCTAAAATGGCACATGGTTAGCAATTCCTACTATAGCCCTGCCAAATTCTCAAAATTTCATTCCAAGTATTTCTTGAGTGTCTACTCTGTGTCATCGACTGTTTTGAATTGCTGAGGATAAAGTAATGAACAAGGATAGACCAAACCCCAATCTTTGTTGTAGTTTACATGGCAGCTGGGTAAATAGCAATAATACTACAGGTCAGTAATATACACACAAACAGTCAATATACTAATAATATACCAATAATAAAATAATCACAATGGCAGCTATCACTTATTGAAGGGTTGCCACCTGCCAGGCATTATACATCACCCTATCTTTGCAGTTAAGCCTCAGGTCCTAGTATCACCTCTGTTTTACAGAAAAGGTCATTCATTATTTGTAACTTTCTCGAGCTCCACCTTTAATGGAGAAGCACTAGGGTTGAGACCAATAAAAGTGACCCCTCCGCAAAGGCTCTGATCTTAACTGCTATGAACAAGAAGAAGAAGATACCTTTTAGAGCAGGTGAAAACCTATTTTAAAGAAAGTGTTTTAAGAGCCAGGATCTGTGCTCATAAAGCTTCACCTCAGCTATAGGACTGGGAAGGAAAAGGGACCACAGTCCCTAGGGGACCACAAGCAATTTACTTTCTTCTTATTGACAGAAATCAGATCAAATTTTGTTCAAGAGTAAATTAAGGACATGGGGGCCATGAAAAAATACAGAAGGCCTAGAGTAAGAGCAAACCACTGAAAACCACCTATTGCCAGATCAATAGGAAGATGTCACGTTCCTTTTTTGCACCTACCATAGGTACTAGAAGACGCGACTCTCTGAAACAGAGGAGAAACAGACTCAGATGAAAAAGCAACAGACCAAGATCAATAAAAGTAGCATTAAAAGGGTGATAAAAAAGAATTACAAGGAAACTAAAACAAAAGCAGTTAAATGACAAATCCCTTCACAAAGGGTAGAAAAGGTGGTTCAAAAAAAATAACTGAATTGGTCAAAATCATCTATTGGTGAAGACCTGGAGCAAATGGAACTCTTGAGTCATTTCTTAAGGAAAATAATTTGACAATGTTCAGTGCAATTGAAGATGCACATACCCTAAAACCCTACCATTAGACCAGGGCCCTGTTTCCAAACTGTGTTGAATCACCTGGGCTACTTTTAAAAATCCCAATGCCCAATTCGGACCCCAAGTTAAGTGAAAATGTCTTGGGGTTGTTAGCCACCCAGCAAAATTTTTTAAAGACCTCCAGGTAATCCCAATGTGCAGCAGAATTTGGAAACTGCTGCTCTAGAGAAATCCTTGCATCCATTAGAATGTTCACAGAAGCACTGTTTGTAATTGCAAGAACCCAGAAACTGCCCCAAAGTTCACTGACAGAATTGATACAATGTGGCACAGTCACAGAGAAATAAAATATCACACTGCAGACCTCTCCATCTGCATGGATTAATCTCACAAAAATAGCACTGATCGAGAAAAAAGCAAGACCAGGGACGTACAAACAACTTGATTTCATTTACAAAAAGGAAAAAATTACATAAGTAGATAACATATTGTATAAGGATGCACATGTCTGTGGTACAACTATAAAGAAATGCAAGAGAATGATAGCCACAAAAGTGAGTATAGTGGTTATGGGATGGGGGTTGCTTCTAAGATATGTGTATGATTTGACTTCTTATACCAATGGTAGTAACTTATACTTTATACATAACTTATGAATATCATTTTGTCTGTCTTAAGTTAATTAAAAAAATTTTTAAGCATTCTATAGTTAAAAACAAAGTGAAGTCCTGGTCAAATGGAGAGGCAGGGCATGGCAGAGAAAGGAGAGAGCATCCCAGCCCACATCCCTCTAGAGTAGACATATGGGGCTGGGAGAAGCAAGGGAAGGGGCACCCCAAAGCTGCCGTCCACTGCCCAAGCTCAGGGCAGGGGCCCGGAATCAGTTGGTGCTGAAAGATAACAGTATCTGAAGGTGATGGAATGTTCACTCAAAATGAAGCTATTTTACAGTGGAAGTGACTGGACCAGGCTGATATTTATAAGATTGACTAACAAGTTTTTTCACTGCTGAGTATAAACCAGGGGTTTTCTTTTTTTTCTTTTATGAGAAAAGGAAATGAATTATAAAAATAAAGCAAACTTCTTGCTGGCACATGGCTAAATGGGGACTGTTCAATTAAGCCTGTTAAATAAAGAAGCAATAGGCCCTGAGCTGGGTACTATATTTCCGCTTGAATTTTAAGCTGATCAGAGCCCCCTGGGCAACCGATTTGTAAGGATTTTTCACCATTGTAAATGCATATTTTAAAAACCTGTCCCTTGTCAACATTTTTAGACTCTAGACCAGCTCTAATAGAAAATTCTGTGATGATGGAGTGTTCTAGATTGACACCGTCCAGTGGGGTAGCCACTGGCTACGCATGCCTACTAAGCATTTAAAATGTGGCTAGTGTGACTGAAGAAGTGAATTTTTTATTTTCATTAATCTGCTTGCTATGAAAAACTCCAAGATAATGGGGTCATTTTTGTTCAAGATTTTTGACACTTCCACACCGCCCAAGAGTTCTTCCTGTTTTGTCCTCAGAATCACATTTAGAGTTACATTTACAATAATGCTTACACCCTGAAAATCTGAGCACAGAGTGGGTATCTGATAGTATTAAGGAATTGCTAAAGTCACATCCTGAAATATTTACCGATAAAATGATACACAATTTGCTTCAAATAATGAAGGTCAAACAACATGGATTGATAATTGTTGAAGTTGAGTGATGGGTTCAAGGATTATACTAATCTATCTATTTGACATATATTACATAAATTTTCCAAAATAAAAAATGTAATGCTATTTATTAACATTTTTTAACAAAATGGGAAGGGCTCATACTATAATATTCGATGGAATAAAAAAGGCTACAAAGTGATAAATATAAAATAATATGAGAATTTGATATAAGTAAAAGGGAATACAAAATGTAGTGTATTGATTAAGAGTCCAGGTGCCTTTGAAAAAGTGATCAGACATTGAGTAGAGATACGAATGAAGCTGATCTGGATAGGACTAAGGTATATCAGAAGACTGAGTAAAGGATGATATCATCCATATTTTAAAACTTCAACTTCTTTGTGAGACTAAAGGGAGAGATGTTTATTTGGTGCAAAATTTATATTATGGGTAGTGTATTTCCTAATTTAACTTGTATGGTCAATTTAGTTGCGTGCCATAAATACATGGAATCTTGAATAGGGCACGAGAATTTTTTAGTTTGTCCAGGTTAGTGTGATGCCCTGATAAATCCCCGAGTGATCTGGACAGTGAATAACATAGTATTTGCAAAGCCCCCTTGACGGAATGGGGAAAAAGGGGAAAATATTCAACTTCCCCATTTGGAGAATTTCTGACATTCTTGCAAGCAGTGGGGACAACCAAATCAACAGGCCAAGCCCTTGATCTTGGGGTTCATCCCTATGAAACTTATCCCTGCAAAGGATAGGCTACGCCTACTTAAAATGAGGCCTAAGAGTCACCCCCAAGAGAACCTCTTTTGTTGCTCAGATGTGGCCTCTCTCTCTCTCTAAGCCAACATGGCAAGCAAACTCACTGCCTTCCCCCACTAAGTGGGACATGACTCCCAGGGGTGTAAATCTCTCTGGCAACATGGGACAGAACTACCAGAATGAGCCGGGACCCGGCATCAAGAGATTGAGAACACGTTCTCAACCAAAAGGGGGAAGAGAGAAATGAGAAAAAATAAAGTGCCAGTGGCTGAGAGATTTCAAACAGAGTTGAGAGGTTATCCTGGAGGTTGTTCTTACACATTATTTAGATATCCCTTATTAGTTTATGGTGTGTTGGAGTGGCTAGAGGGAAGTATTTGAAACTGTTGAGCTGTGTTTCAGTAGTTGTTTCTTGAAGATGATTGTATAATGATATAGCTTTTACAATGTGACTATATAATTGTGAAAACCTGTGTCTGATGCTCCTTTCATCTAGGGTATGGACAAAAAATAAATAATGGGGGAACAAAGGCTAAAATAAATGGGGTAGATTGAAATACTAGTGATCAATGAGAGGGAGGGGTAAGAGGTATGGCATGTATTGAGTTTTTTCGTTTTTATTTGTTTTTGCTGGAGTGATACAAATGTTAAAAAAAAATGATCATAGTGATGAATACACAACTATGATCTGATATTTTGAGCCATTGATTGTACAACATGTATGGAATGTTTGTATGTTAAGAATGTCTCTATGTTTGTATTAAACATAGAATATTATGTTTAATATTAAACCAAAATATTTAAATAAAATAAAATAAAAAAACAGTGAGGTGCCTGAGTTCAAATTCTGGCTCCAACACCTGCCTGGCTATATGATCACATGGGAATTTTCCTAGCTTTGCTAAACTTGTGTCCTCATCTTAAAAATGAGAATCTTATTGCGACTATACTTGTTAAAATTGTTGCGGAGAGGAAATGAGCCTATTTATGAAATAGTTCGGCATCTGGCACCCACTACAAGTGTAATCACTTATCTCTGTAAAGTTTACTTGTCAGTAACTTGGTGCCTAAGGCTTTACAATTACCTGTATCATCCAGTTTTCTGCAGGAGTGCCCTCTTGTTATATTTAATAAACTTTAAAAAAAAAAAGAATAGCTTCCTTCATCACTACTTCTGTGTCATGAGAAAACTGGGAGCAAAGTAAATTTAAAAATTATCAGATGTTCTAGATCTTAGCAAAATGGGAATTCCAGTTTATGCCTCAATAATTGTAATTCCCCATGAAAACTCCATTTCATGGCTTTTGTGGTATGTATTAGGGAAATAACATCTCATGCCACATCCTCTGGGCCATGGAGGGAGTGGGGTCTTGTTTCTGAATTTTTCATTATTTCTGACCCAAATGCCCTCCACACCGATGGTGAGGCCATTTACCTGGTGCTTCACAATTTTCCCTTTCTATTCATTTACATATTTCAAAGAAAATACAACCTTCTACCGCCACTTTCCAGTAATGAATCCCCTCCCTAGTGGTAGTGATGCTTATGGAGTTACCTTTTTCTCCCTTCAGTAACATGAAAACCTTGCTTTGTCCATTCTCCACTCCCTTTGCTTTGGCAGATGGACAGGTAAGGCCAAGAATGACTGAGGGCTGTCTCTGCTCTCCTGTTACTTCCTCTGTCACAAAAGCCATTTTCCATTTCCCTTTCAACATTCTGTTGAAAGTGATAGTAATGCCCTTGAAGCGACGATAAACCAGAGAGCAAGCAAGAGAGAAGAGAATATTGATCCACATAACCAAAAAGCCCAAGGGGGAGGGTTATGGTCAGACATGGCTGAATCTGGGTGCCTAAAGTTTTCAGGAATTTCTCTCTTTCCAACATCAAACTTGGTTTTTCTGCTGTATCGCATTCATTCTGAGTCTCACTATGGCAAGGTGGCTACCAGTAGCTCGAAGTTTATAGTGTCCCATCTTAACAATTCTGATAGAGAAAGCACACATACCCATTCCTAATCATTTTGGTAATGAGACAACTGTCCTTAGTCCAGATTGCCACATGCCATGTCTGAATCAATCATTGAGATTTCACTAGATTTTTTTCTGGGTAATAGACTTGACCTTGGAGCCAAAGGATAGGGTCAACCCTCCTTTCACAATACTCATGAGTAGAAATGGATGATTTCCCTTCAAAAATAAGGAGGCCATAATAAGGAGATGGCAAAATGGATGCAGAGCAGACAAAAGCAACAGATGTCCACTCTGCATCCCATCAAAATGTCTTTAAATGTCCTTTGATGCCATTGGGAAATCTCCTGCCAAGCACACTCTTTCCTATCTTGTGGCGCTCTCTGTCCTTTGCCAGCAGTCTCATGTTCTAGCATCTTGGGCTCTGGCCCAGGAAATAAAATCCTCTTCAACACCATCAACACCACCAGCTGTTCTCTGCCAATATCCTTTCCTTTCTCTTCCCAAGTGACAACCATCAGCTGGATGAAAAGATAGAAAACCAACTGTGTCCCCAAATCCTCCAGTGTCCTTCTGAGAACCTGAAAACTTCCAGAGACATATTTCAGGTTTCTTTTGATTGCATCATTTATCCACATGTGAACCTGCAAAAGTGGGTAATGGCTAGAGATTCAATATACATATTACATCACATCTTGGACTCATGCTCCAGAAACAGCAACCTTTCAAGCATGTCATCCCTGGTCTCAGGAGAGAGCTGCCTCTGGTTGCTTCTTCAATATGTGTCTGGAACTATAATGCCTGGCCCAGTTCTCAGAATGTAGTAGATGTTCAGTGACATATGTCCTATTTCCACTTGCCCTCTCCTAATGCTCTTGTAAAAACAAACAAACAAACAAAAAAACTAAGTTGAAGATGGGATCAGAAAGGGAATACAAGGGACTTTAATTTTATCTGTAATGTGTTTTTCAAGTTGGGTGGTGGGTACATGAGAGCTCATTATATTATTAACTAATCTCAAATACTTCATAAATTTAAAAATTTGCAGGTTGCCAACCAAAACTGACAACTCAAAACGCTAATCTGATCCTGGAGGTTGGTTCTCCATAGCCCACAGGATGACACCCAAACTCGCCGCCTGGTTTGTGGGGTCTTTTGTGATTTGGCCCAGGCCTCCTTCTCCCCACCAGCAGACCTTCACACATTTTGAACGACTCCCAGTTCCCTGAACATGCCATGTTCTCTCTAGCCTTGGGGCTCTGTAATGCAGTTTTCTCTGCCCACGATGCTCATTCTCCCCTTTCATCGCCTGGCTAACTCCTACTGGTTGGTTGCATTTGGTAGACTACAAAGAGATCTCGGAGGCAGCGGTGTAAAGAACATAAAAGTTTCTTTCTCTCTCATGTGATAGTTCTGGGTGAGCAATGCAGGTCGGGGGCTGCTCCGCTACTCTCGGCCATTCAGAAGCACAGGTTCCTTCCAGGCATTGCTCTGCCGGCCTCTGAAGCCATGGCGGTCATCTGAATGACGGAAGCAGCAAGTTCCAGCCTGCAAGCAAGAGGAAGAAACCGCGGAAGAGACTCACGGATGTTTTAAGTCCTGAGCTCGAAACGGCCCACATCACTTCCTCTCATTCTATTGGTAAGACCTGGTCACATGATCACAAGGAACTGCTGGGGATTCTGGGAAATGTAGTCCCGCTAGGCAGTCATGTGTCTGTCCACCATTCTCTTAAGATGGAAGGCTGGAAGAATGAATTTTGGTCAACAAACAACTGCCATCTATTCCTCTGAATAGCCTTCTTTACCCCCCGACCTCTCTGTTGAGGTTAGATGTTCTTGTGAGCACTTAGTGAACGACTTAATCTTTATCTCCTTATGTGCTCATCCCTTCTGCTTTACCTACCCCCTGATGCCCAACTAGATGTGAGCTTGGCTATGCTTTGGATCCTCAGTGCCTGGGACAAAATTGAATATATTCTAAGTAAAGGAATGTAGAAACCAGCTATATAGTTTGTGGGGCCCAGTGCAAAATGAAAATATACAGCTTTGTGTTCAGATTGTGAAAAAATTGTAAGACACCGACAATAGATAATTAAAAAAAAGCGGAGGGGGCTGGGGCGCCTTCTGGAAGCCAAACCCTCTGCTTCTGCATAACTCCCATGTCCAGCCCTGAAAGCAGGAATGAATAAATGAACTGGGATCAATAGTCGGAATCATCCTCCATGAGGAAAGCCACATAGCTGTTGTGTATTCTTCTTATGCAATGAGTGGAAATGGAGCAAATCATGCTTGGAAATATTTGAGAAGTAAATCTACACCACCCTAATGGCTAAGCTTCATAGAGGCCGTCACAATTGAAGGCCATCATAATTTCCCATTTCCCACTGCCTTGTCATTTGGTGGGCTTACTAGCTCCTGACGATCCCAGATGCCTAATGTGTCACCTGCCTTGCTCGTCCTATGGCATTCATTCATCAGCTCTTCATAGCAGCAAGAGTCATGGTAATTTTCTTACAGCCTCAGAGACTCATGGGGTTGGAAAGACAGTAGACGTCACTGCCGAGCAGTTTCTCCAGCATCTGCTCAAACACCTCCAGTGACAGAGAACTTCCTACCTCCCCGGGCAGCTCCTTCTGTTTCTGACAGCTCAGCGGATGGAGTTCTTCCTAAGACTGAGCCAAAAGCTACTTCCTTGTGACTTCCACTCACTGGCTCAGAGCCACACAGAGGAACCCTTCTGCCTCATCAATGCCCTTCAGGTGTTTAAAGAGCTCTTACGCTGGCTTAAAATCAGAGGTTGCCAAGGAGCAGCATGGAGATGGAATATAGGCCACATATGTACTCTGTTTGACCCAGGCAAGTTTGAAAAAATTTTTCGGGGGGGTGGGGCTGCCAACACTGAAAAGTACAGAGTTCATAAAAAATGTACAATTCAAACCTCTAAAACTTGGAACCCATTTACCCACTATCTGACCTTCTGCAGTGGATACTAAAGAACAGACTCTGTATGGGTAACTGCCACTCTCCCCCATAACCTGATGCTCTGGCTACTTCATATCAATGCAAACTCATTTAGCTTAATGGACCCTTATATTAATGAATATGTTAATGTGCTCACCCTCCCTTGCCATAGGAGTAGCCTAAGTCTTTAGATGGGTTACAGGGAACATTATTTAAAGAGCAAGAACTCACCACAATAAAAAAAAAAATTAATTTTAAGAGAACAATGACTCTCTTTTTGCTCTTTCATCTTTCTGCTCAGGATTCAGAGGTGATGGCTGGTGCTCCAGCAACTACTGTGCATAGGGAAGCCACATGTAGAAATGTTGAAACAGACAGATAGTAGAATCCAGGGTCATTAGTGATCATAGAGTGGCCATGGCAGCTCTATTCTGCTTGCCACTGAGCTTCTTTACCTAAAATAAATAAGTAAATAAGCAAAAACATATGTAGTTTCAGCCACTCTTATTTTAGGCAGTTGTTACTAACAATGTAGGTAATTATTACCTGATATATAATATTATTTTGTCATTGCCTGTCCTTAAATTACATTTTTATCATGGAAAAGTTTAAACATTTACAAAATCGGATGGCTTAATATCCACATGCAAAATAATGAATTTAGACCCTTACACAGAAATTAACTCAAAATGGGTCATAAACCTAAATTTATGAGCTATAACTATGAAACTCCTGAAAGAAAACATAAGAATAAATCTTTGCAAACTTGGGTCAGGCAATGATTTCTTAGATATAACACCAAAAGCCTAAGTAATAGAAGAGAGAATAATAAATTGAACTTTGTGAAAATTAAAAACTTTTGTGCTTCAAACACCACCATCAAGAAAGTGAAGAGACAGCCCATAGAAAGGTAGAAGTATTTGCAAAGCATACATCTGATACAGGACCTGCATCCAGAACACATTAAGAACTTTTACAACTCAATTATTACAAACAAAAACAAAAAACGAAAAATGCAATTTAAAGATGGGCAAAGGATTTGAATAGGCATTTTTCCAAAGAAGATATACAAATGGCCGAAAGCACGTGCAGAGATGCTCAGCCTCATTTGTCAACAGGGAAATGCAAATCAAAACCACAATGAGATATCGCTTCCCACCCACTGAGATGGCTAGAATCAAAGGGATAGACAATAGCAGAGTTGGCCAGGACGTGGAGATATTGGATCCCTCACTCACTGCTGGTGGGAATGTAAAATGGCGCAGCTGCTTTGGAAAACACTCTGGCGGTTCCTCAAGTGATTAAATGTAATATGATCCAGCAATTCCAGGCATATGTCAAAGAGAAATTAAAACATATCCCTCCCTCCTAAGACATGTACACAAATGCTCATAGCAGCATTATTTATAATAGCCAGAAAGTGGAAACAGACCAAATGTCTATCAACTGATGAACACAAATGGAAACAAAATGTGGTATATCAATACAATGAAATATTACTCAGCCATATAAAAGAATGAAGTTCTTTTACATGCTACAATGTGGATGAACTGCAAAAGCATTGTGTTATGTGAAAGAAGCCAGTCACAGAAGACCACTTATTGTATGATTCCATACGAATTGGCAAATATCTACAGAGACAGAAAGCAAATTAGTATTTGCCAGGGGCTGGGGAGAAAGGGAATAGAGAGTAACTGGTAATAAGTGTTGGGTTTCTTTTTGGGGTGATGAAAATGTTCTAAATTTACATTGTGGTCATAGTTTCACAACTGTAAATATACTGTGTCATTGAATTGTACATTTTAAGTGCATTGATTTTATGGCATGTAAATTATATCTCAATAAATTTGCTCTTAAAAAAAACTGGTAACATGAATGCTTACATACCTGTCCCAGCTTCCACAGCTACTAATGCATGGCCAATTTCTTTTCACCTGCAGGCCCCACATGCTCTTTCTCCCTCCTGTATTATTTTGAAGCAAGTCCCAGACATCTTCTGATATATAATGTAAAACCATCAGTGTTCTGCAGTGCGGTTGGCTGGCTGGCTTGTTCCTGGCTGCTTGACAACTCAGTCTGGTTCCCCAGCCTTCCTAAAAATATTGCAAATGACACAATACCCTGCAGTAAACCCTTTTCTGCTTAGACTTTCCTGCAACTAAGAACCTGGATATTATATCCACAACTGACATTGACCTTTAATATATATTCATCTATAAAGGGTGTTTTGTCGGAATTGTGGTGTCTGAAAAACAATACTGGAGAAGTTTCCATCCTTATTGAAAACCTCCTAGAAAGCCCAGAGGCCTTCTGGATGCCATGTGCAAATTTAAGTCTGTAGGTTGGTGAGAATGGATTGGAGGAGAGGGCATTCCTTCTCAGGAGAAAGCCTCCAAATCAAGAATGGATGCCTATGAAGAAAGGTGAGCCTATTACTTTACCGGGTCTCTACTCTTGGATTCTGACTGATAACACTAAGGAGAAACCTGCTCCTTCCCAGAAAGCTCATGGGTGAAAACTTTATTCCCCTGTCTAGGGAGCTGGCTGGTTATCGGGCTCATCTATAATCTGGACTAACCCACCAGCTCCACCCTGCACCTAGTAAACTAGGTAGACTCTGGTTAACATCGCCACTCAAACAGCTTTTTAATGCAAAATAGGATCAACAAATTTTATGAGGCTTTAGAATCCAAAAGCCCCCATTTGATTCTTGGTTCTGCCTCTTTTTGACTGCATAACCTTCTGCAATATTTGCAACCTCTCTGGGTCTCCTGGAAATACTAATTCCTATTTTGGATGTGGGCTGGAAGGATGACATTTAGTTACCTTTATATATTGCCCAGCTCAGTGTCTGACATAAAAGAGCTATTTATCAACTTGCACATTGCAATTTGAATATGAAATTGGGGTAGATTTTAGATGTGCCATCTTCTCAATCAGAAAACCTCAGCTTGTTGTTGTTATTGTTTTGTTCTTAAGGAATGGACCCACTTTCCTTTCTAAGTGTATTACTTTGTTATATAATGAGAATAATAATATTAAACATGTATCAAGTGTGTTCCCCATAGTAGGCGTGGTATTTACGCTTTTGGTTTCTCCTTTCATCTTCTCAGCCACATTAAGCGTTGAGCGTTACTTCAGAAAAGAGAAAACTCAGGCTTGAGGTCAATTGACACATCCAAGGTCACACAACCAGCCAATGGCTGGGCCGGGATGTGGAGCCCGTGGGCCTGGTTTCAGGGCCTGCCCTCTGCCGCTTCCACCTTCTCTGAGCTCTGTGCTGCCCCAGTTCTCAGTTCTTTCCAAAGAGGATCACTCACCGCTCCCACCTGCAGGGCTTGGGGTCAACTTTTTTACCGAGGGAGATAATGTGTAAGATGCGTCCCAGCTGAGACAAGCGCTACCTGGCCTCAGGTTTTTCTGCTGCCTGGACTGCACGGCCAGAGGACAATCTGCAGCATCTTGGGCCTCCTTTTCGAGTTCACCCGACCCCTTGCTTGAGTGCTGATTCCCACAGATTGCCGATTCCTCGCCACCTCCTCGGTCCTGGCTATGGAGTCCCTAAACTGCGGGTCACTGGCTGCTTGTGTGATTGCTCACCATCTCCCCTCCCAGACCACCGCTGCCCCAGCGTTCCTCTCTGGTTCCACGTGATCACCGCGGTAGGCAGGGGCCCAAGTGGCTCCAAGGCAGTCCCACCTATCCTGTGTGATCCCCTCCCCTCAAGTGTGGGCTGGACCTCCTGACTCCTTGGAATGAACGAATATGGCAAAGGTGATGCGGTGTCACTTTGGAGATTAGGTTACAAAGGACCACCGCTTCTGTTTTGCCCACACTCTCTCCCTCGCTCGTCTTTCATGTCTCTCCATCTCTCTCTTTCTTTCTCTGTTTCTCTCTCTCCATCTCTCTCTGACTCTCTGTTTCTTGCTCTCCCTCCCTGGGGGGAGAATAGAAAAAAAATCTTACTTACTGTATAGATAAAGCACAGATATACATACAATACACAAACAGACCTGCAATATATCTTTGGTATTAAATTTTCATGGTAGGGGAAGGATTAGGAAAACAATGTCTAAAAAGGCTCCTTAGGGAGTGATAATGAAAAGAAGGCTGAGAAAACACTGTTTAGGATGACAAATCTGGCTGCCACAGCGAGGATGAAGTGCTATAGGGAAATGTGAGACAACAGAAGCATTAGGAGGCTAAAACACGAGTTGAAGAGTGAGTCCACTCTGCAGCGGGGGCCGTGGGAATGGACAGAGTGGGGAGCAGATAGGAGACATTTGGGGAAAAAATCACTCTTTGCTTGGGGCCCACCTCCTCTGGGAAGCCTTCCCCAAGCCCAGCCAGGGCCCTCACTCCTAGGGCTCTCGTGGCATACAGCACTTCCCCAATCGTGGAACTTAGTCACTGTTTTTTTTTTGTTTTTTGGTTTTTTTTGCATGGGCAGCCACCGGGAATCGAACCCGGGTCTCTGGCATGGCAGGTGAGAACTCTGCCTACTGCGCCACCATGGCCCACCCTTGGCCACTGTTTTTAATTTTCTTTTCAGGCGTCAGTAAATCTCTGACATGAATTGTGCCTGCACCTTGCACGGCTCATAGCAAAAGGCAGTGTTCCCCAGCTGCTGTGTGCCTGCACCCCTCTGCTGGGGGGAACATTTTGTTGCTGGTTTTCTTTTTTTATTATAGCAATCTATATGTAACATAAAATTTGCCATTTTAATCATTTTAAGTGTACAATTCAATGGTATTAATTACACTCACAGTGTTGTGCTTCCATCAACACCATCCATTACCAAAGCTTTTTCATCACCCCAGACAGAAATTCTGCACCCATTAAACATCAACTCCCCATTTCCCCTCTCACAGCCCCTGAAACCTCTAATCTACTTTTTCGTCTTTGCTTATTTTAGATATTTCATATCAGCGGGATCATAAAAATATTTTGTCCTTTTGTGTCTGGCTTATTTCGCTCAACATGGTATCTTCAAGTTTCATCCATGTGTCACAGGTCTCAACGCTACATTTCTTTTTTGGCTGAATAATATTCCACTGTGTGTATGTGTGTGTGTGTAGGTATATATGGATATGGATATGCATATGCATATGTATATGTATATGTATATATGTACCATAATACATTTATATACATACGCACCATATTTTGTTTATCCATTCATCTGTTCATGGTGCTTGGGCTGCTTCTCCCAGATCCAGGAGACCCCCCCCCCATCAGTGCCACTGGCCCAGCCCAATACCCCACACCTGCCATGGAATTTCAGGCATTGCCATTTTTCCCTAGAGCAGTTTGAGAAAAACTCTCTCCTCACTGTTCTGCTCCCTGGCCCTGGGCTCAGGCAGGGTTAGACACTTCTTTGGGGGATATATTTATCCTTCCTCATGGGCAGGCTTGAGTCAGAGCCCCCACCCGGCCCACAGACTGCAGGCCCTGTAGCTGAGCCACCTCTCCAGGCCAAGCTGATTCTCTCTGAAGGGCCCTGGGTAGCTTGAATCAGGTACCCCAAGGAAAGACAGGTTCATCTTAATCGGTGCCCCTGAGGGTGTTCCCTCATATGGAAATAGGGCCTTTGCAGATGCTATTTTTGGTTAAAGCATATTACTGGAGGCCTCTATTAGCAGAAAAGATTTGGCTGCAAATCAGAGAAGGCCACACAGGAAGAGGTCAGAGGTCAGTGGAAAGTGCGAGAGCAGGCACAAGGAGAAAGCACTTACCATGTGACAGGGGGCAGAGATGCAGCTGCAAGCCAAGGAACCCTGGGGAGTGCAGCAAGCCATTGCTAGAACGCTCCAGGCTTTGGGGAGAAAGCATGGCTTGGCTGACATCTCGATTCTGGGCTTGTGGCCTCTGAAACCGGGAGACACTAAATTCCTGAGATTAAGCCATCCACAGTGTAGTATTTGTCTTAGCAGCCCTGGCCCTGGCAAACTAAGACAGGCCCCAAGGTCTATGTGAAAGTGCCTTCTCACTAGTGGCATCCCCACCTCCAGCTCAGAAGCCATGTCTGAGCACAGCTAAACTATGTCTGGTTGTCTTTGGCTCTGAAGGCCACTGCTCAGCTCCCATGTAAGCTGAAGGGTCAAATGCATTCTGGGAGAGGCCAGGGTCAGTGACCTCACAGTCCTGGTGAATCTGACCATGAACCACAACAAATTGAACATATAAGTTCTGACTCACTTTAAAAGGTCTCATTACTTCATATTATGAATGCTTCATGAATATATCCATCACCATGATAGAAAGGTAGATCATCCAAACAACCACAAGACAAGTAAAAGCCACTTCAGCTTTAGGTGAAACTCAGGACAAGCAAGACCTAGAGACAAGTTGAACATCCACCTTTGTCCTTGCCTGAGGACTCAACCTGCTCTGACAGATTCTAATATCTTGGCCCCAATACTCACTGGCTGTGTAAACTTAGGCAAGTTTATTAACTTCTCTGTGCCTCAATTTCCTATATATAAATAGGGATAAAATAATCACCTTCCTCATAGGGTCATTGATAGGACAAAATGAGGTAATGCACGGAAAGCAGTTGGAACTATGCCAGGTACACAGTAAGTGCTCAATAAATGTTCCCTCTGTTGAGTAATGGGTCTCCTCTTTCTCACTCACATTTCATTGGCAGACCCAGTGTGTTTTCTATCCCAATGTCTTTCTTCTTTCCCTTATTTCTTCCTGGTAGAGGTAGCCTCCCCAGGTAGCTTTTGGAAATGCTGGGTATCCATTTCTCCAGGACCCCTTACAGCAAGCAATAGCCATGACCCAGCTCTGGTGAATAAGGTATAAAGGGAAATCTCTGGGAGCCATCTAAGAAACATTTCCTCCTTGATAAGAGAGATGTGAAAAAAATCCCCTCTTCTTTCCTGCTTTGTGTGCCCTGGTGTGAAGACGTGATGTATGGGGCCAAAGCCGCCATTTTGCCACAATGAGGGAGAGACTAGTATGGATTGCACAGACTCAGACTCACGTCTTGATATAACTGAGCTGTTGATCCTACCCTGGATCCCGCCTCCTGCCTTTACATTCACTGGGACAATTCAATATCTTTATGTTTAAAGCTGCCATTAGTCTCACTTCCTGTTCATTTGTAACTGAAAGTATCCTAAACAATGCCAATACCTAAGGAATCCTTAGAACATCAACCTGTGACAAAAGTATTGTTTCCATTTCACAGGTGAAGAAGCTGTAAGCAACGAGGCAGGAGTTTTCAACATCTATTACCTAATTCGATCCTCATAAAAACACTGAGAGGTAGGTTTGATCCCCATTTACAGATTTACTCGCAAGTTTAAGAGCGTAAATAATACCCAATTTCCACAATTAATGAATGGTAGAGGCACAATTTGAACCCAGGTCTCCAGCTCTAAATGTAACAATCTTCCCAACATTCTTTCCAGTGACTTTCCCAATGTTCTTTGGAGGTATTACTCAGAATCAAAATCCTTCAGGACATTTTATTCCACTGCCAATGTTAAATAAATCAAAAATCAGTAGAACTAATTCAGGTCATGCCAACCCCATCACAATTATGTTCATTGCTTAGAAAGTGCATTTGCTAACTGGATATTAGTCATAAGGAAAAAGAATGGTGATAACAGCTGGATGAAATCCAAAGACCCAAGTGCCAATGTATATTCCTGTCTTCAGGCTCTCAGGGAATTTATATTCCCCAACCGTGCTTCAATTGGTAATTGCCCAACGTCTGTTCTTTTTAAATCTTTATTATTTTTTATTCTCTCTCCCAGATGTTGAGTCGAGCTACAGTGATTTCGGGATTTCAGCAGGAGGTCCAGCTGCTGGGTTTGAGAAGTTTCCACGATTTGTCTCTTTTCAGTCTTTCAACTTTGAATTTATGATGAGGCTTTGATGAATTATACTCTTCTCCCAGCCCTGCCCTCTGTGCCTGTGTCTGAGTCTGAGATAGCATTGGGCTAATTACACGGATGTGTCTCTTGTTAGAAAATGTACGTGCTGCTGTTGCCAAGAACCAGGAAGAAGAACAGGAAATTTGTGCTTTACATCCCCTTGACTCCACACTTTGCAGTGTATCCAGTGGGATAGCAGAAGCCTGTCACCTTAGAGTTTTCTCAGGTGGGGAATTTGAGAAAGTGTCTGTGTTGCAGTGAATTGCGGATGTAGGATGAGAAGCCAGAATTTGGAGAACCAAAGCAAGACTGGGGAGAGAGGAGGGAGGCTGGGACGGCGGTGGATGAAAGAGGAAAAATGGGGGTGGGGGCTGAGCATATTGACTATATTTACACAGATAGGACTTTATAGTTTGGACCTCTGTCATTCAGGGATGGCTGATACCATCTAGCATTCTTAGCTATTTAGCTAAATTCAGGCAGTCTGTTCTTGGTGCTTGACTAGATTTTAAGTTCCTTCAAATGAAGGGCTGCTCTGGTTATCAACTGCTATGTTAAAAAAAAAAATTACCCCTGACCCCAAATTTAGTGGCTTGAAACATTAAGAACCATTGTCTGTTGTAATTTCTGTGGGTTAGGAATTTGGGAAGGCCTCGGCTGGGCAGTTCTGGCCTATGGCCTCGTGCAGCTGCAGTTGGGCAGTGCCAGGCACCTTTCTCTCTTTGCATAGCTTAAGACCGCTCCACGTAGAGGAGCTTGGGCTTCCTCACAGCATGGTGGCCTCAGCAGGTGGCTAAAAACTTGAGGAGCAACGATTCCAGAGTGATGTGGCAGCTGCATTGGTTGTTATGCCCTTTTTACTGGTCAAAACATTCACAGAGGCCCACCTGATTTCAAGAGAAGGGGACAGAGACCCCACCTTTTGATGGAAGAAGGGGTGTCAAGGTTGAATTGTAACAAGAGCTCCTGGGATGGGCCATATTTGGGTGGCCACGTTGGAAAATTTACCTTCCTGTCACCTAGATCTTCACATCTATTTATCGATTGTTCACATTTTGTAGCCCCCCATTGTGCCTGGTGCAGAGCCGAGGTGACCAAAAATATTTAACGGTTGCTGACCGCTCGATGCAATGCAATGTAACAAATGGTTTGGTGAGTGCCCACTATTTTCTCATTTTGCAAATTGCTTATCGGGCACATCCCAGGGTCAGGCTCCATGACAGGCATGAGGGATGCCAAAGGGAACAAAGCTTCCCCTGCCCTCATGGATCCCAGAGTCAACTGAGATAAGCAGTTGCAGATAAGCAGGGAAATGCATCATGAGATAAGTTGCATGAAGGGAAAAAGCAGCAGGGCTCTAAGTTGAGCATTTTAGCAGGGCAGGGAGCAGATAGCATTTAGGGGTGGACACGGCTGGGGAAAACTTCACTGAGGAATTTGCTTGAGGAGGGACGGTAAGAATCCTGGGCCAGGCAGAGGAAGTGAAGGAAGGTCGGGGAGGCTTTGGTCTGGGCAATGGGTGGGCACAGTGGCAGGGTTTGGTGGTGAATATCATGTCCTTGTTAAGGAGGCTAAAATTGCAGCTCATGGGAATTTTGCTCTTTCTCATGGGATGGGTAGGAGGGAGCACATATTGGTCAGGGTTCAGCATGGAAAGTAGAGATCCCTCCAAGTATTTAGGGGACCAAAAGGGTTATCAGAGGGAAACAGGCTTGGGGAGCGATGTTCGGGAAATCCTGAAGTTTGGGAAATCACAGCTGGTGGTCAGTTAGCAGCCCTCGGTGGTGAAGTGGGAGAGCTCAGGAAGGTAACTCAGGTCTGGTGACACTGCTACTGGATGAGTTCAGGGCCACTAGACAATGATAGCTTCCACCGCTCTTCTAGCATCCAAATCTCATGCCAGTGCATCCCACAGGTTCTCACTCAGAACCATACTGGCAAGGGATTCTGGGATATGACAGTCCAGGCAGATGCTCCTGGCTCAGTGCTCCCATACGCCTCGGACCATAGCCAGGGCCAGACAAGGGTGGGGTGAATGGGGTGTCGAGGGTGCAGAATTTAAGGAGGCACTGTCAAGCCACACCTGCTCTTGCATGACCCTGAGAGTCAGTGTCTCCTTAAATTTTGCACCCTTGTCCCTGACCTGTTAAAATTTGGTGCTGCATCCTGATTAGGGAAGGCACCACCCTGCAAAGGGCTTTGGGTAGAGGAAGGCACTCTGGCAAGAGCTACATCTATGCCAGGAACAGGGTTAGCCAGGTGGAGGAGAGATGTATTCTAAGGAAAGAGCATGCCATGTGGAAAGGCCCAGAGACCTGACAGAGCCTGGCTCATTGGTGGAACTGAATGAGAAGCCACCTTGATCAGGTTACTGGCTGTTGCATTGGTCGCAACTGAGTCTAGCATTTCAATGTGTTATCACAGGTTTTAGGCTCCTAGCTGGTGCTTTTCTGGGTCTGGTGAATGGGCCAACACAGGCTAACCGTGAAGACTGGGGGTGGTGTGGGTTAACCCCTCCGTGGAGAAGTTCAAGGAGATACCGCAGTTGTAGTGGATGCTGCTCAGGCTACAGCTGATGTGGCTGCAACCAGCTGCTACCCCTTGTCTGGGGGAGGGCAGGGATCAGGAGACCTGGGGGAGGGGAAGACGATTCTGTACCTGCTTGGGGGGTTTCTGATTCTCTGTGGTACCCACAACTTCCAGTCGCCTCACCGGCAACAACCTTGTCCAAGGCACCACCTGCCTCTCATCCAGATTGTAACAGCAGCTCATAGGACGCTGCTTCTGCTCCTGCCCACTGCAATCTACACAGTGACAGGACGACCCACTCCAACCTAAGATCAGGTCTCTACACCCCTCAAAACCTCCAGCACTGCCCACCTGCCTCAGAGGAAAAGGCTAGAAGGCCCAGTGTGCTCTCACCTCCCCACGTGCTCTCACCTCCCCCAGGTGCTCTCACCTCCCCCAGGTGCTCTCACCTCCCCCATGTGATCTGACCTCCCCCATGTGATCTGACCTCCCCTGCTTCCACATGCATCATCATCATCTACTTTATTAAGTAACTATTTCCACCCATTAGACTGTACGCTCTATGAGGACAGGGATTTTTGCTTGCTCTGTAAACTGCTCTGGCAATTATCATCATGCAGAAACCCAAATTCAGTGATGCCAGAGCTTCTGATTTTTTTTTTTAGTGAAATCACACATCTGGATTTTTTTTTTAAACTTTTTATTAATTAAAAAACTTAACAAAAGAACATTAATATATCATTCCATTCTACATATACAATCAGTAATTCTTAATATTATCATATAGTTGCATATTCATCATTTTTTAGAACATTTGCATCGATTTAGAGAAAGAAATAAAGAGACATTAGAAAAAGAAATAAAACAATAATAGAGAAAAAA